>VKOC01000006.1:37446517-37494383 GCA_009364415.1 Spea multiplicata
ATATAATGGTTTATATAGTCTTCAAAGTACTCCAAAAAAAGGATTTTTTTACATAATTGTTAAATTTAACATTGTGCTTGTCTATGTTTTGTGGTTACCTTTTCTCTTAATTTGCTTATATTAGATTACCACTGATAATGAGGACGGAATTAACCATTACATAAACTAACAATCAAATTAACTGAAAGAATTACTGTTCCAAATATATAATAACTTAAATTGAGCTTTGCAATCTTATATCATAGCAGATTTTTCATACATCTTTCATAATAACTATAGTTTTCTTTCCACAGACTGAATTGGCGGTGAGATTGGTAGCAAGGCTGCAAAAACTCATCTACTGGGTTTGTTGCAAATTAGTATTGTACAGGAGATACAGGGGATTATCATACAATTTACTGGGGGTTATGAACTAAATTGCAGTTTATTGATGCTAACAGCAAAATTGATTTCTGTATATTCCAGGCACATTAATCTCAATCATAATTATATTTCCGTGCACTAGAATATGCTTTTGGTTATAACTGAACACGTTCTTTGCTGGAGTGGGCCATGAAGGGAATTGTGGGTTTTAGTGGTTTTACTAGTTAATGTGCAAAATATCAGATTTCTCTAATTCTCAAAAGTTAACGCACCATTGCTTTGCTGAATATATGAAACATTTTTTTAAATATTTTGGCTGGGGACATTTAGAAATCTAACACACACCTGGAAACTCTCTGGGTTTGACCCAGAGTCTCAAAGTAAAGTCCTGCTTCCCCCTGCCCAGTTACCTCCCACTAAAGGCTCATATGCTGAAGAGTGAGTGTGTGTGTATATGGTGCCAGAGTGAGTGTTTTATTTGTATGTGAGTGTATTTTGTTAGTGTGTGTGTGTGGTGTTAGCATGTGTGTGTATGTGTCACTGAACGGTGTTAAATGTATGTTGGTGCATGGTTTTCGTAGGAATGCATGTGGCTAGTATTTGGTGTTAGCATGTGTGTGCAGGTGGCGCTAGTGTGTGGTGTTAGCATGAGTGTGTGTGTCAGCATATGTTTTGTATGTTAGTTTGCGATGTTAGCAGACTTCTTATTTAATGTCGGCATTCGTTTATGTTAGCATATGGTGTTAGAGTGTCAGGGATGAGCCTATAGATATTGATGCCAGCAAGAAGAGGGAGTTTAAATATGTGTAAGCATATGCAGAAGGAAAAATGGAGAAGCCATGTGTGAAAAACTAAGTACATCCTTACTGCTTCCATAGGAATTAAGATGCTAAGTAGCAGACAGGTGCAGCTAATCAAATGCCATTAATTGATAAGCAAGTGTGACCACCTCTATAAAATACGAGGTTTTAGCAGTTTGCTGCTCTGGAGCATTCCAGTGTGTGTTAACACAATGCCAAGGATAAAAGACATCAGCAATGATCTTAGAGAAGCAACTGTTGCCACTCATAAACATGGGAAGGGTTTTAAGGTCATTCCCAAATAACTTAAAGTCAATCTATAGTAAAAACATTAATCAAAAGTAGAAACCATTGGAGACAGTTGGCAATTTTCCAAGCAATGGACACCCCAAAACCTTCACTCCAAGGTGAATGTAGAGATATTGCAAAATTGTACAATAATAAAACAAATACCCTCTACAGGCCACAGTTAGCATGTAACATAAAGGTTACTGGCAGTACAATTAGAAAAAGACTGAACAAATATGGTTTGTTGGAAGGTTGGGTAGGAGAAAGCCTCTTCTCTCTAAAAAGAACATGGCAGCATGGCTTAGATTTTCAAATTTGCATCTGAACAAACCATAAGACTTCTGGAACAATGTCCTTTGGGCAGACAAAACCAAAGTGGAGATGTTTTGACATCATGCACAGCACCATGTTTACCATATGTCAAGCACAGTGGTGGAGCGGTGATGATTTGGGCTTGTATTGCAGCCACAGGACCTGAGAACCTTGCAGCCATTGACTCCTCTGCATACCAAAATATTGTAGAGTCAATTGTGAGGCCATATGTCAATCGGGTGATGCAACAGGACAATGATCCCAAGAACACCGGCAAATTATAGAAAGAATCCAGGTGTCGCAATGGCTCAAAGTCAGAAAACGATAAGTTCAAGTAATTGCTTTTAAGGTGGCTTTACAAGCTATTGAATCATAAGGCGTAGTTTTTCACACATGACTTCTTCATTTTGGCTTTATTTTTGTTGAATAAAACATGACAGAGTAATGTGTCATGTGTTTTGCTCATCTGAAGTTGTATTTACTTAATTGGTAATTATGCCCTTTTATGTAAACCATAGAATTCAAAGAAGGCGCACGTTTTTTTCACATAAAATATATATATATTAATTACAGGTACCCACTTACATTCTGGTGAATGTTTACTTTGCTAAATCATGATTTTGAAGCACCCTGTATCTGAGATTTAAAAATAAATAAATATATAAACAAAAGTGAAGGGAAGAAAGGAAGGAAGAAAATTAATATTTTCTCAGAGTTTTTTTTGCTGTATGTGAAGCTAGTAATCTGTTTCACAGCATTCATTGCTGAATTGTTTTGAAGACCAAAACATATATCAATCCATCTGAGCTTTTGGTAGTGACCATGCTAAGTTAACATTTCAGGACAAATACAAATTGTACTCTCCCATGACTTCAGAGATGCCAGATAGCCTCAGAATTACAGGCAATCCCCTTATTTCTGCCACTTAAGGTCCATAAGACTTTTCTTTCCATTTGCTTCACAAAAGGCCAACCTTGTTTTTTTAGTTGTTAACAAAAAAAAACATAGCAGAGGCACAATGCTAAAAGTATTTTTACATATTATTAGTATGGAACACTACAGTACATAGCATAGAAATACATAAAGAATTTAATAACACCGGAGAAATAAGATAGTAGAAAAAACAACATTTTAAGAAGATACTGCATGTACAAATGGCAAAAAAGGGATTTTCTGGTGAAAACTTGATTCAAAGAAGACTAAGAATATAAAATAACAGGTAGTGTCCAGGTTTTACAGTCTTATACAGTCACATGAAGAGAGATGTGAACTGGTGTAAGCTGTTAAATGCATTTAATTGTACTTTTTGACATGATATATACATATACATATATTAAGTTTTACATTTGGAGTCCTGAAATACACATTTTTACAAAACTGTGCTTCCCTCGTAACAAATAGATATATAGACATATTTAAAAGTGAAGGGGAATAGCAACTTTAGCTGGTGTAACATCATTGAGTTCAAGAACAAAGTTAAACAAGGAGTTGAAAGAGCAAATTAGTGATCTCCTTTTTTGTGGGCAGAGTTACCAGCTTGGACAGTAGCCAGCAGAAATGTCCTTTAAGCTAGATAACAATGATAGAGGTCAAAAGGGGTCCAATGAAGGAAAAGCAGTGAACTGGTGACAGGGTCATGGACTGCCAAGGCTCATTGATGCAGCTGGAGGCAAAGGCTGGCCCATGTGAGCAAATCTAACAGACAAGCTTCTGTAGCTCAAATTGCTGAAAAAGTTAATGCTGGTCCTGATAGAAAGGTATCAGAACGCACAGTGCATCGCAGTTTGTTGTGAATGGGGCAGACCACTCAGTGTGCCCATGCTGACCCCAAGCCTGTCCTGAAGAAAGGGTGATCTGGGTCTAATAAAGACAGAACAATAGGATATATATATAGAGAGAGAGATTATATATATATATATATATATATATATAATATCTCTATCACAACTGGTTAAGAAGCCATGTCAATTTACAATGAGCCGTACATTTCTGACCTGTTATAGAGATAACATTTCTCACATTTGAGAATGAATGAATGAATGATGTTATGTTTATGCACAATGAGGTATCATTGGGATAAACATAGGTCTGTGGTTCACGTTACATACACTACACATGTTTTGGTTTCTGTTATGTTTTATTGTTTTGTTCACATGTCCCAGGGGTCCAAGGTACCAGTTGTGCTCTTCTAAAGAGCTCTCTCATTCTTCCGTATGGCTCCTCAGTCTCTTAATTTAGTCTCGTTGAATATACGAGGCCTTAATAAACCGCAGCAGCGTTCTAAACTATTGGCGTTTCTCCATTCCTTCAAGATACACATCGCTTTTGTACAAGAAACGCATTCTGCTGCTACCAGGGAATTCCCTCTCTTAAATCGCCACTTCACTCAATCATTTCTGTCCAGCTCCCCCTCCTCCAAAACCAAGGGGGTGGCTATCCTCGTCCATAAGTGTATTCAATTCAGGCCGTCCGAGACGTGGAGGGATGCTGAGGGACGAGCTATTTTTGTTAAGGGTTTTGTGGGCTCCCATAGAGTCACTGTGGCGAATATATATGCCCCTAATTGTAACCAGGCCCGTTTCGTTACCTCGATCCTATCCAAATTGGCTGATTTCCAGGAGGGCCTTACCATCTTGGGGGGAGACTTTAATATGGTGTTGGACCCTAAGATTGATACTTCCTCGGGAAGCTCCCATATCCCCTTTTCCATGATTCGTAAGGTACACCACCACTTGCGTCTGAACCAGATGGTGGATGTCTGGCGAGCCCTCCACCCTACTGTGAGGGATTATACCTATTTTTCCCCAAGTCACTGTAAATATTCGCGTATAGACGCCTTTTTCATGTCCCACTTCCATTTGTCGCTCCTGTGTTCGGCTAGCATCGGTGTGGCTACGATTAGTGATCACGCCCCGGTTTTCCTAAAGCTTGCTCTCTCGGGCCTCCCCAGGACCAATTGGCATTGGCGTCTCAACGAGAATCTACTGAGCGATCCCCACCATGTTTCCCAATTGTCCTCTCACCTTAACCACTATTTTGCGGATAATGTCACCCCTGATGTCTCGTGTCCAACGATTTGGGAAGCTCACAAGGCGGTCATGCGGGGACACCTGATAAAGTTAGGCGCTTCCGTTAAACGGAACCGCGCAGCCGCTCTTTTGGATCTTACACGGCAAATAGCACGTCTGGAGGCCCGCCATAAATTGACCCTCCATCCCTCCACCCAGGTGGAGCTTTCGGCCCTACGTACACGGCTGGCGGCCCTCCTGGATGAGAGGACTAAGCGTAACTACCTTTTGGTTCGGCGTCAGTTCTACGAATTCGGGGACAAACCTGGCAGGCTCCTGGCACGGGCGTTGAGGGCGAAGAGAGCACAAACGTATATTCCTCGTATTCGGGACCAGGCGGGTCGGCTTCGCTTTCGTTCAGAGGAGGTTGCAGAATGTTTCCGAAAGTATTATACGTCCTTGTACAATTTGCCGCGCCCGGGGACTACCCCCTCTGAGTCGGATGAGGCTCTTTCAGCTTATTTATCGGAATTTCTCACTAACACCTTGCCTCCCGACGCCAGGGCTCTCCTCGACCAGCCGATCTCCTTGGCTGAGGTGGCTGAGGCTGTGAAATCCTCTCCGGCCGGCAAGAGTCCCGGCCCGGATGGCTTCACCATCGCCTATTATAAGAAATTCCTCTCCGTCCTTGGCCCCCACATGGTCACGTTTTTTAATGCCATCGCCCAAGGTGCCCCCTTTGCCCCGCAGGCCCTGTCCGCGCACATCGCAGTCATCCCTAAACCAGATAAAAACTTGGATTTATGTAGTAGTTTTCGTCCGATCTCTCTGATCAATGTCGATTTGAAGCTTTTCTCAAAAATTTTAGCGAATCGTTTGTTGCCCTTTTTGCCCCATCTCATACATTCGGATCAGGTGGGGTTCGTCCCCGGGCGCGAGGCTAGGGACAACACTGTCAAAGTAGTCAACTTAATCGCACATGCCCAGTCTCGTCGCCTTCCGTTGATCGTGGCCTCAATGGACGCCGAGAAGGCGTTTGACCGCGTGTCCTGGTCTTTCCTATTTGGGGTGCTCTCGAGAATAGGTGTTGGCCTACGCTTCATGTCCTGTGTCAAGGCTTTGTATGACTCCCCAACCGCGCGGGTGGCTGTTAATGGTCTTTTGTCTGATCCTTTCACGCTGGCGAATGGTACGCGACAGGGCTGCCCCCTTTCCCCCCTTTTGTTTCTTTTGGTTCTCGAACCCTTCGCGAATGCAATCCGGGCCCACCCGGATATCGCGGGGGTCCGGATTGGTCCCCGTTCTTACGCCCTCTCGTTGTTCGCGGACGACATTCTTTTGACTCTTACTGACCCTGTTCGGTCTCTCTCGACCGTCCTGTCGGAGCTTGCCAGGTTTCAGGTGTTGTCCAATTATAAAATTAATTTATCCAAATCGGGGATCCTGGGGTTTCACATCCCGGAGCACCTTTGTGAATACATTCGGTCTGGGTTCCCTTTCAAATGGAGGGATGACTATATCAAGTATTTGGGTTTACTTATCCCCACGGATCTCTCGATGTTGCGTTCTCTTAACTTTGAGCCCTTGTTAACTACTTTGGAATCAGACCTACGTAAATGGGCATATCCTCATATTTCCTGGTTTGGGAGGGTGGGGGTCATAAAGATGAACCTTCTTCCCAGATTCCTATACCTTTTCCAGACGCTGCCCATAGCTCTCCCGCGGTCTTTTTTCCAGAGGTGTCGGAGAGCCTTTTTGCGATATGTCTGGAGAGGCAGACCGTCGCGCTTAGCGTTCTCCTATCTGATTCGGCCGCGTTTGCAGGGGGGGGTTGGTCTCCCGAGTTTGGAACTTTATTGGCAGGCGTCTCACTTGCGTCGCGTTATCGAATGGTCCGTCGACTCGACTAAGCAATGGGTGTCCGTGGAGGGGTCCTTCCTGGCGTGCCCGGTCTCCTCGCTACCGTGGACTCGTGACCCTGTGAGTTGTGTTACTTTCTCTGCCCACCCCTTCCTTATCCCTACCTTGCGGGTCTTTCGTAGATTGTTGCGCGATGGTTCGGTTGCAAGGGTCCCCGGCCCACTGACTCCCTTGGTGGGGAACCCGGAATTCCCTCCGGGTCGCTCAGGTGGTGGCTTGCAGGCTTTCCTCCCGCCGGGAGTACGCACCTTACGCCTGTGCCATGTGGTTTCTGGGACAGCTCTGATGCCCTTGGAGGCCTTGTTTGGCCCGGGAACCTGCCCCTTTTCCCTCCAGTTCCTTTACCATCAACTTCGGCATTTTGCATCTTCCTTGGCGGTCTTGCCGCATATGGAACGACCGCTTTCACAATTGGAGAGGTTATGCCTTGAACTGCAGGAGCCGCCCCATCTCTTGTCTAAATTATATGCGCTGTTGCTTTCTCCTGAGCCGGTCGCCAAGCCATACTATTTTAGCCTCTGGGAGAGAGACCTGGCGTGCTCGTTTGAACCGGAGGATTGGTCTAAGATCCTCTCTATCGTCCACAAGGGGTCGGTGTCTAGTCGAATGCAGGAGACGTCTTTCAAGATTCTAACCAGATGGTACAGAGTTCCCCTAGACATTCATAGGTTCGCCCCTCAGGTACCTCCGACCTGCTGGAGGTGTGGTACCCACCCTGGTTCCCTGTTGCATATTTGGTGGTCCTGTCCTGATATTAGGCCCTTTTGGGATTCCGTCGTGACGGCGATCCGTGATGTTGCTGACCCTGATTTCCAGGCTTCTCCTGAAGCCATTCTGCTACATCATACGCAGTCTTCTTTCACTGGCTATAAGCGGTCCTTAAGGTTTCATTTGATTAACGCGGCCAATGCAGTCCTCCCCCGCCACTGGAAGTCAGCCACCCCTCCCTCCTTCATGGCTTGGGTTAACCAGGTCGAATTCATTTATCAGATGGAAGTTCTGGTGTGGTCAGCTAGGGGTGCGGGTCATAAAGTTGAACTTAAATGGTTTCATTGGAGGTCGTTTATTACGTCTTTGGAACATCGCCCCTTACCTGGCTCCCTCTAGGGGACCGCTGCTGTTCTTCTTTTGGGTGTACGCCTTCTTTTCGCGCCTCTTTTTGTTTGTCTTTTTCTAAGTATGTGCTGTAGGTTGTAATGGCTCTGTGTCGGAGCTACCCATTGGACCCTGGGACGGACATGTTATACATTGTTTTCTGTTTCTTTTTGTTTTATTTCTTGTTTACCAGCACTGTACTGTTGGGTACCCCACTGCTTATCAGCCCGGTGTTGGCCCCCTCTATAGGGGTAGCTTTACTATTTTCTGTACCCGATTTGTTCCGGTACATGCTCTCAATGTCTCATGTTCTCTCGGCCACTCCGGTACGTGTGCTGTATCCTCTCATGCTGTGTGTGTATATGCTCTGCTGTTTACCTTTGTACCCGGTATTCTGTACCATGTATTTGTTACCATACGTGCAATAAACTGAGAATTGAGAAAAAAAATAAACATAGGTCTGTGGTTATTCAAAGCAGAATCTGAACAGTAGGGGCATAACTGCTTATAAAATGTAGGCTATTCTTGAACCAGATGTCAAATAACTGTGAAATGAATAGCTTTCTCTTTATAACCAAATGTGCCCGAGAGGAAATCATTGTTGACAAATATTAGATAGAATATTATTTATTTTCTTCCAATTATTCAGAAACTCAAAGATTCTGCACTTTTTGCGATCTTTTATTCTTATACTTGTTAATCCTATTGATCTGGTACCATGGTTCCTGGTATTGTTTGTAACTCCTTGCATGGGATGCTGCAGGGAACTCACTAAATGGAGAAAGACCCTAGTCCTTTCACTTTTAGGAAGGAGAGGGGCATTGGACGTTGAGACAAAGATAGGTTGAGTGTTTTTTAATTGTTTATTGATGATTTCTTGGGTTAAGTTATTATGTAGTGATGCATCTTTATTGACACATGCCTGTTTATTGTTCAGTGTACATTGGATGAATATTCTGTGGGCACCAATAAGAAACAAAAAGAAAAAGTAGAATGTAAACGACAAATTTTATAAACTTTGTAAACATTGTAAATGTATGTTTACAGCATTTCTCTCCTATATAATATACAAGTTGACAGCTTTTATAAGCTATGTACTCTGAACACCTTTATTAGAATAGAATGTTGAGATCAATTTTTATGTGTGTACCTAATTTACGTTTTCAATAAAAAGATTTTTTTTTTAAAAAAAGTAGGATGGCTTAATCCTCAATGTGTACCTCATGTGCTATAAATATTATTTAAAAGTTAACCCTTAGGATATGTTTATATCAATTATTCAAAGATAAAAAAAATGAAAGAAAACTCACTCATTTATTAAACACATAGCTAACAATTAAACCAGAACATTTTTAAGCCAATCAGATGCCAAGTCTACCTGGATTTCTATACCCTATGTATATTCAATTTTATATATTCTCAATATTTATGTATCTGCCATAGAAGTCTTTCTATTCTTTCTAGTTTGGTATGACAAGTCTGAGAGCATTTTAATATTGGCATAAATCCCATCTTTTCAATTTAGATATCTGGCTAGACAGACTTTTTTCTCTCATTAGAAATGAGTGACAGAAAACAATCACATTTGTAGGTCAGGAATCTGGTAGGAAACAAGAATGCCCAATTCCTTTAGGAGACTTTCCAGTAATTTCCTTAGTTTGCCAAGAATGATTTCTACTGGGATGTTTCTGAGAAGAAAAACATTTTTGTCCCTTGATCTATCTTCAATTTCAGCTATTTATAATTCCAATACCTTTAATTTTATTTTTTGGTGTGTATAGATGTCCCCCTGAGAAGCCAAAATCCTATCAATATTCTCAATTTTTTCTTCATTGGTTTTAGCTCTATTGCTCAGAGCTATTATCAGAGCTTAACTTCCAATGCATTATTATGTATTTCAGTTCTTATTTGCTCCAATTGGGAGTCTAACCAGGATTTCAACAAACTCTGTGGTCAAAGTATTTTTGTTTACTATTCATAATGCTCAGGTTTCCAAGACTTCTGCATCTCATTCAAAACCTTTAGGCTATAAGTTTAGGGTACCCATCGTCTGAGATTTATCAAAAAAGCTCTTAGGTGCTTGAGGCGAGAGAAAAACAATTTGAGGAAAGTCTGTTATCCAGTTTATAAGGTAGAAGATAATAGGGAGGAGAAATAAAGAGAGATAGAGAGAGCGAAAATGGAAGTAATAAGAAAGAGGAGATGGGAACAAATGTTAGAAATAGTGAGAATGGGAGATAATGATGAGAATGGGAGAAGTGGGAGAGATAAAAAGAAAGAAGAGAAAGAGATGAAGAGAGAACGAGAGATAAAGAGAAAAGGGAGAGATGAGAAAGAGAGAAAGGAGAGACATAATGAGTGATGAGGAGAAAGGTGAGAGATCAGTAGAAATAGGATAGATAATCGGGATAGAAGTGGAAGAGATAATGAGAAAGAGGAGAGATAAAGAGGAGGAGGAGAAATTAGATAGAAAATATTGTTCAGTTTGATTTATTTACATGACCAATACAGCTGCCTCTTGAGCCTGCAACAACATCTGAGAGGATTGCGACTCGCATGTCCGTTTTGCATCACTCACCAGACCTGCACCATTCATTTACTATGCAATCTGCATAGCATTGTGCTCCTCCTTTGACCTGTGCATGTGGCGTGAGGACGTCTCACCTGGAGTAACGCTAGGGGCAGCAGGATGAAACACCGTACTGACTATCCATCTAACCACATATGCAATGCCCCTAGTCACATAATTATTTTATACTTTATAAACACTTGCCTCTGGAAGAATGGTTGGGCAAGTAGCACAGCCTTGACTGACCAGTCCCCCAACACCACCAGCAAGCAAGCAAGAATGGGGAAAGTGGGAGGCCCCAAGCAAATGATTACCCAGGGTCCAACCAATGGAAAAGACGTCTCTGCTGGTTTCTTTAAAAAATGGTAAACATTCCTCTACATAACCACAGGTAAAAATAAACATTACCTTCTATATAGAATTCAGAAGAAAATGAAGAAAATTCTACATCCATGGATAAATTAATAACAGAGTGTTTTCAACCAGAGTTACTGGTCTGCAGGCAAATTTAATATTTGGTCAATCATACGAAAATTAGAACAAAGGAATAATAGGAATGACAAATTAAATATGAAATGCCGTTATTTTGTCAGATTTCGTGAATGGTAGATAATTCTCTATTCTACTAGAATGATAGCATTCATCTCACGTACTTACTCATCTTGACAGCTAACAAGATAAACATGTCATCATGAGATTTGCAAATACTTTCCCATGGAATTTAAACTAAAGTTGGCAACAGTATTAGCTTTGAAAGGGATTGCTTGGCATGGAGAAAATCCCAAGTTAGAAAAGTACGTTTTCAGCTCTAGTGGAGACATTTTTAATCCTAAAAAATACATATAGATGCAGCAGATGGCATTTTATATAAGGGGATGTGACAGTGGGGAATAGTGTGTTCTCAAAGTCCGTCAAAACAGTAATGTGCTCAGTGTAGTGTGATTGGTGCCCTCAGACTATCAAAAGTAGTGTTATTCATATTAAACATTAAAACGGGGGCCTGCTTGTTAAAATAAATTGCATAAAAAATACAACATCCATGAGCTTTAGAATTTAGCAACAAAGTCACTAAGATTTTCTCAATAATAATTGCATGCTAGGGTGCGTGGAGGGGGTGCAAAGGAAACAATTGCCTAGGGTCCAATGTTTTTGTTACAAAGATTGCACTGTTTTTTTCTATATTTAATGTATTTAAGGTACATTATTGTTACCAGTGTTCCCAGTTGTATTACTGTACTTTCAGATAAATAACCTGTAATTAAAACTAGTCGTTTGTTACAAGATTTTTTCCCTTTCTTTTTTGTTGAGGGGGGGAGCCAGAGAAGTAGTCTGCACAGGGCGCTTGAACAACTAAGGCCGGCCCTGTCCAGCCCTGTCCCTCCCTGCCTCAAGCCCTATACCCTCACCCTAAAAAGATGTCCCACTTTGGACACCTAAAAAAATGTCACAGGGTACGCAATACATTGTAAGGCTGAAAGGCTGGTATAATGGTGGAGTCCGGTATGCAGATACGTAGCCCCAGGAATATGCAGTAGGGTAGGTGAGAATAAGCCGAAGTCAGGTACGAAGCCGTGGTCAGGGAAATAGCAAGCCGCGAGGTCAAAATCCAAAGCCAGGGTCAGGGAACCAAAATATCAGGAACGCCGTTTAGTAGCCAAGGGTCGGTATGTAGAGAGCAGCAGAGTCGAGGGTAAGCCAGGTTCGGTACACAAAATAAATCAGCAGGAAGCATAAATGCACAGAGCTCAAACTAGAAACAACAATCACTGAGCACTGAACTAGTCTCAGTGCTCAGTTTTTAAACTTGCCGCCTGGGGAAGCCTCGCCTCCAGCCGTGACGTCATTGGTGCGCGTACCCCGGCGTCTCCATTCCGGGACGCAGAAAGTTTGTTGAGGGCGCGCGCGCACGCCTAGCGGCGGACATGTTGGCAGCAGGGAAGGAAGAAGATGGAGACGCGCCACGGGATGCAGTACATCGCGGGCATCGGGTATTCAGGTGAGTCGCTTCGGCGGACCCGGAGCTTCGGACCCTGACATACATACATATATGCATACACACATATAGTCTATTTATCACATATTTAACAATTTAGCCAACTAGCCAGATGCACTCATACAACAACATTAAGTTCCAATAAAATCATTCTTTTAAATTTGACTAAAAAGGAAAAAAAAAACATTTACAATTTTCGGTATCAGTTATCATTTTAAGGACAAATGCGAGTCAAGGCAGGTGAGAATGAAAGAACAATACTGATACAGGGACAGACTGATCTGCAGAAGGGAACGGTAAAATAAAGAACATTTTTTTTTCTGAGATAATTCTGGTGCTCAGTTACTGGTGTGTGACAAAAGGAACAACTCAGACATTAGTCCTGGAAATCACTGGGACATAAATAAATTTAAAGCTGTGTGAAGAAGACAGCCTAATGCTTTTTGGGCCAAGAAACAGAGCTGGTTATTAAACAGATATATTCTGCTAAATTGGGGTTCACAGTATGGATGTATAGACTGCTAAAATGTAATTACAAGTCCATTAAAAGGGCACGGATCACTGGAGTCACGCCAGTCCTTGCAAGAATCTCTGCTTTAAGAACATCATAGCTATCAGCCGCCTCTTCCTCTAGGTCAAAATAGGCTTTTTGAGCTTCACCAAGCAAAAAAGGTGCAACTATACCAGCCCATTGTTCTCATTGCAGTTCGCTCAAAAGCTGTCAGATAGGTCTCCACATCATCTTGCGGCGTCATCTTTTGCAGATACTGATTTGCATGGATTGGTTTTGGACTGCTGCTCTGTTCATCTGTGGTAGTTTTTGAGAGTTGCTGTACAATCTCTTTTAGGACAACCCTGTCCCCTTGCTGTGCTTCCATCATAGCTCCCATCTGAGCAGTTATCAGCCGGTTGGTTTCCTGTTGCACTGTAGTAGCCTGCAGGAGGGCCTTTAAAACATCCTCCATGTTGATACCGGGTTCAAACAGCAATGTCCCACTTCTGACACCACTTGCGGTTAGAAACAAGAAACTCCAAACACCAGCAGGATAAAAGCAAAATGTGGTTTATTGTAGCTTTCTTTCAGGTCCACAGTGTTGCGCTTACAGTAACAAACCAAATCCTACTCCATCTTGGAGACTACCTATACAAAATTATTCTCTCACTAACCAACCGGCCAGCTAATCCAGTCCCAGTCATAAAGTAGTAACCGCATAAAGTTAGTTTGGGCCGTACCTTTCTCAAGTCTTTAGGGCCTCTGGCTTGATTGCCTCTCTCCCTGTTTCAGACAACTAACGCCTCTAACGGCCGCCCTATAAACACCTCAGTGCAGGTATATTGGATCCACCTGCTGACTTCCAGCAATTAACCCCCTCATGCTGGGAATACTGAGCGTTCCAACCTGCCACTGATATAGACAGACTCCGTTACCTTGCCACAGTTAGCATTTCACAAAAAAAAAGTAATAAAAAATGGTTAGAGTTGCATATATTTCTTTCTCTTAATATATCAGCTAGACCTGTGAACATGGACTAAAATAGGCCGGTTTGTTATCCAGTTATCTGGTTTTTCATGCTAAAGGGCAGAGCCTTCATGCAAATTAATACAATTGGCAAAAAGTATAAAATCTACTTTTCAGAGCAAAAATCCCCAACAAACGGGTATGAAATGGCACCCTGGCCTAAAGAGTTATTTTGTAAAAATAGATGTATAATGTGAACCAGAATTTGTGCATAGGCTTGCATTTCCAACTTTTTCTTATGGGTACTCTACAAGAACTGAAGGGTTAACTGCTGAGAAATTGTTTCTATACCCTACCCCCCAAGTGCAATAAGGACATATACATGTTTTTTTATCCAAGCTGCAAGGAAAGACAGTGATCTTTCACCTGCAACTCTTACTAGGATGTACCCAGTCGCTTCAGATGATGACGGTGTTATTTTTCACTGCATTACAAATACTTTTGGGACAACAAAGGTTAAAACAGACTTGCCTGTCTGTTACATACAGCATTCCAAATACACATTTCCAATCAGAAATAATGTATAGAGATTAAGAATGTCAATCTCCCAGTAGTACATTTTGACACAGCAAGAAGCTGCGAATTTATTACAATTTAAATTTGCTGAACAAGTCTATAAACCTTCAATAGAATGGGGAGATAGCGAGAGCAGAAAGATTACTCTGAACAGAAATAAATTGAATGTTTGAATTTTCTACTTTAGATAGCTATTGTCTAACCAGAGAAATAAAATGGAGTGCTTATCTTGAACGCTGGTATTATCTCTTGTACATTTATTCATATAGGGTTGTTCATAACCCTTTGAAAAGCTGTGCGATTGATGCAGAATCTGTTTGGATTATGGAAGTAGCACTTTCTTTCTTTCTTTCTTTCTTCCTCTCTATCACGCTTTTCAATTTCAAGAATGCTGCACAATGCTTTTATGTTTAAATTGAATTTTCATAACAGTTTTCCAACATCTGATGGATTTATCATCACATAATCTATACACCTATATATTTTAATAATTAATTCCTTTTGGGATTTTTCGTACATTATTATTATTACTATCCAACAGTTGGCACCCAGCCGCTACACTTACTCCACTGGAAATTTGCCTTTGACATACATTAATGCCCCTAAAGTACTTAGCAACTGATACCACCGAAGGAACATTTGTTGATGCACAGGGACAATTATAGACCCATAAGTATTTGTGCACAAGATCCTCTAGAATGAAAATCAAACCTTGACCATATCCCTGGTTTTACCTTTGTCATCAGCTAGCATATAAAAATAAATTTCATTGTGACACAGATCTCACAGACAGAACACTTCATATATTTCTAAAAGACACCTTCTCTGTCATATCTGTATGGCTTGCATGCAGTGACTCCGAACCAAGGAAGTCACTTAGTAGACTGCACATCCTACAACAGCCGTAGCAAATGCATTGTAAAACAGCTTGAGCTTCCATTGATGTAGTACGGATAGATTCTTTCCTTTCTGTTTTCATAGAGAACAAATATTTCTTTGTTGCTTTTCATGTCAATCATTCATAAATGATTTATTATTTCCTCTAGTACAACCACATTTTTTCAGGTTTTCAGTTTGATGCTAGCCTTACAGTAACTTATGTTACTGGATCTATGTCCAAAATCTCTTTTAAATCTCTTTTTATATTTGAACAATTATTTCAGCCGATACATTAGGCATCAGCCATCTGAAGGACAAGGATACAAATGGCAGTATAACTGTGAATAATTGTAATTACATTTAATGTGTGGATAATATTACCATCCATGTGCCTCAGCCTGCAACCTTCACTACCAAAACAAAATCTACCCTTATTGATATGTATCCTCATGAATTGTCAAGAGGTTTATCATCTTTCCCTAAGCCTCTTAATTCCCTGTAATGACGTTTTTAAAGTAAAAAATGACATGTATCATTAAAATTAGATCAATAAACGGATTTATAAATAGCCAAGTTGATTGTGAGAGGTAATTGTTTCAGCGTAACTGCAAGACTGGGAAAAAAACTCCAACATCAACTTTTTAATTTTATTAAGTCGAATGCTGTCTAATTTATGCATCCAATCAAGTAGTATCAGGTTATTTCCACGGCAGCAGTAGCCACTACGCAGTCTTAAATCAACAGTTTTCCACTTTATTTGATGACATAGAAATATTATTAAAATACTAGTAATATATATTAATATATAATCTTATAAAATATAGATTTATATATTTATATGAAACTCTTTTACTCCATTAAAGCCACCTTAGTCAAATACACACAACAAAGTATGCAACAAAAGGTAAGGTAATGTCCCAAAGACAAAAAGGGAGCAGCTGCGGAGTTGAAGCCCCTCCTTATCCATAGTCTCACAATTCCTATCACTCATTGGCTTCTTAATTTTACGGGATATGGCATCATATCCTGGCTCAGCACTGAAAGCAGTGAGCACTGAAAGGGAGTGCTGAAGCAGAGGTCTGTAGGAAAAAACCTTGCACTCCCACCACAAGATCACAATGTAAAGAAGAAGTTAAAGAGGGTGTAAAGTGAGAAATTGGGGGAAATGGGAGAGATGTTAGAAAGATGATCGATAGTGATAGAAATAAATGAGAAAGAAAATGAGGAGAAGAGAGGTGGTGAGAAAGGAGAGAGAGATGAGAAAAAAGGGAGAGATAAAAACAGAATGAGAAAGAAGAAAGTTTGGGACATATAAAGAGAAAGGGTAGAGATAATGACAAAAGAGAAAGACAATTAGAAAGGAGAGAATGTTTGTGTTGTGAAAGTGTTTGCATGCTAAGGCAAGTGTGTCTAAGGGTAAGTAAATGTATGGCTGCAAGGGCAAATGTAAGCCGGGATGTTTGTATGTAAGAGCAAACATGAATGAGCACATGTATGTGAATGCATTTGTAAGGGTAGAGTAATTGTGTGCACTTCCACAGTCTATTAATTACTATTACTGTTTTGGGATTATAGGGTACACACTTATTCACTGAAACACATTTTTACTTAGGGGCACTATTCAGCATTGTATCATTGATAAACTATGTGGGGTGTCAGTGTACAGCGTTAAACTGTGTGTATCAGTATACAGTTTTTGAATTTGTGTTTTTGGAGGGGGTGTACAATGTTAGAATGTGTAGTGTGTCAGTACAGTGTTACAGTGAGTGTGTATGAAGGTATGTATAGTTTTAGACTGTATTAGGTATCAATGTCAGAGTGTGTGTGTGTGTGGGGGGGGTATCAGTATACCTATTTTCAGTGTTATAGTGTGTGTTAGTGTACAAGTTAGTGTACATCCAGGGAGCAGCGATCTGAGATAAGGTGCAAAGCAATCAGCTGCCCCTGCATAACAAATAATCGCTCTGCACTGTATTCTGTTCAGTTCTTCATTGCTCGATCTGCCTTAAGCAGAAATGGCTATCGGTGCAAAAGAATATTCTTGCTAGGGGGGCTACTAGGGCTAGGATCGGCCATGTGGGCGATATGCCGTTTAAGGGGCATCTGGCAAATATTTAAGGTTAAATATTTCTAGTCTTATTTTTATGAATCAAACACTATTTTTTAAACATTAAAATTACTAAAATGTTTCAGCTATTTTGATGTTACATGATCAAATAACTGGAAAAGCAGACAGGCTTGTACAGCATATTTTAATAAGCTGGAATGTTTTTCTACTTTATAATCAACAGGAAGGAAATGTTCTCCTTTGAATAAAAATATCCCAAGCACATGTCACTTTAAATACATTAAACATATATAAAAACAAATTTATTCCTATATCTGAAAAAGTATAAGATTATTTAACTCCTTCAATGCCTTATGCTACAAGCAGGCTGTTACCGCTTAGCCTGCCAAGAAAATCTGACTCATGATGTCAAGAAGTTAAATGCATTCAAATAGTACATTACAGAAAATGTACACCACACAAAGACACTATAATTTCACCAGCTATATTTATGTGCCTAGTTATGGGCAATGCCAATCAAATCCTCTTTTAATTGACATTTTTCTTTTCATTTGCACCTGGCAAGCTGTACATAGATTGAGTTTCTAAAAAAGCAGATTGCGTTTAGGAGCAAACACTTAGAAGAATGCATCTTCTTTGGCAATTAGACCAACACAAAACATAACTCTAGGGTCTGGAAGCAGCTGCGTCTCTAACAGACCGGACCTTATTGAAGAAAATGTCCTGCCAAAATGTTGAATATAAACATCAGCGCCAAAGAATGTGATTCAAAGATTTCAGCCGCATTCGCATGCAGCCGAACTATAGATTTGAAATAAGGTAATTTAAACAATTTTATGAAAAAGTCTGATTTTACTGAGACATTGTTCACAATTAGGTCCCATGTCGGCCTTTATTAAACTACCTAGGTCTAGGTTATGTTGACTTTAAAGACACATGTCCATGAATTGTTCGTGGGAGTTGCTAGTGCTAGATTTGCAAAACCTAAGAAATATAGATTTCAAGGGAGGAGTATAAAAACAGAATATAAACAGGTCATAATCTAAAATTAATTAGAGGGTCAGCAGTTTACATGTAATGTAAGCAGTTTTTACTTTACACAGAGGTTGGTAGATAAGTGAAACAGCCTCCCATCAGACATGTTATCAGTTATCCTGAATCTAAGACAAGACTAAGGATGGATTAAATGCGAATTAAGAGGTTTAAAACGGATTAAATGGCCAGACTAGATAGGCCAAATGGTTCTTACCTAATATCAAATTCTATGTTTCTACCTAGCTCTAAAAAAAGCTACATTTTATTTGAATATATGCAAAACACTACACTATGTATCTCTCTCTTTTATCGATATAAACAGGTGAACAACAACTTTCCTTCACCATACACCATTCTGGCACAGTGAATTCTAATTAGAAGAGCTACCGTATTTGACAGCTGTTGTGTTTACAAAGTTGGACTTGAAATAACTAAGCTTCTCTATGAATAACGAGCTTCTCCCTCTTTGAAGTATACCTCACAAGGCTGAAGATCAATTAACAGAAGAGTGCTTAGACCAAGATGGGATAATTCCTAGGTAAGAGTCTACAGTTACTTTTCTAGAGCAAATACGAATGCAGTTTGTCTGCATCGGGTGTTAAGTGATTCTGCCATAGTTATCAATGAAATATTCCTGTGGATTGGATCTTTCCAGTGGTAGGTATGGTGATAAGACTAGTCTTGTGAGGAGGTGACATTTCAATGCTGCAATCTAGTGCAGGTTTGGACACAGAATATAGTCTATTGGTAACTTTGTATTCATCTCTTTCCTTCCCAACCATTATTAAATAAAAAATGTGCTTCTTTCAACCAAATATTACCAAATTTGCAATGTAATAATCATTTCCTGCCTCGACTATTGAAACATTTTGTTCACCTGTTTCCAATATCCAGGGAGGTATTTATTGGCCACACACTTACCTTGAGTGATGAAGTAATGAGGTCTCTCTTTTCCGACACAGTTTTCTGTAATTTGCTCCCATGGAGTACTCATGTGACTCAGTTTAGATATGATGTCATATGCTAGTGGTCTACTTTGTGTGAGCTGTATCAGTATTTGAAGACCGTAAATGATACAAGTTGGTCAAGGGTTGTGTCAAAATCGACCTCGGTCTAAAAGAAGTTGTTCTACCCTCTGACTACCACACCAGGATAACCTTCTTTCCCACTAGAACAGTGCTTACCCTATACCCTATGATTCATTTGATATTGCACCGTGCATAATGGACATCTCTTTGCCCCAGAAATAACTGCCCTGTCTCAACTAAAGGAGTTATATAATGCTACGCCATCTTAAATAGTTACATGGTACATAAGGTTGAAAAAAGATCTAAGTCCATGAAGTTCAACCCTTCTACCTAACCTTCCTATCCTTGATCCAAAAGAAGGCAAAAAAACTAATTAAGCTACTTCGAATTCTGCCATCAGGGGAAAAAAATTCCTTCTTGACTCCAAGAGGCAATCGGATTTCTCCTTGGATCATTATAGCCCTGTATGCCCTGTATGTCATTCCCTTCTAAAAAAAATATCCAGACCCCTCTTGAAGGCATCTAGTGTATTTGATAACACCACCTCCCTTGGCAGTGAATTCCATACCTATATCTACTATATCTACTTGTCGCTCTCGCTCTTTAAATCTTAAAATGTAAAGCATGCCTGTTGTATGCCTGTTTGAGCTAAATAACTATAACTAATCCTTAATTAAATATTCTATGACAATTAAGCATCTCATAAAAAATGCAATGGCTTCCAATGAAAAGCCCCCAGTTTGTCCATTATCAACTGCATCACAACAAACCCCTGCTGTCTCATTCTCAGTGGACAGAAATTACACAATCAATCTTTAAAACATGGAATTGGGGATAGGAAAGAGTACATGACAATCTGTTGCTGATTCCCTTTGGCATAACTTTGTTTTAATTCTGTATACTTACCATTAGCAGCCTATTTAATCATACAGTGGATTTCCATAAACCGTGTCACAAATTATATGATTAATGAAGTGATACAATAGGAGAAGCCTCTTAAATTACAAAAAGTCCAACCTAACCTAACCTTCGATGCATATGAGTCCAATATTTATACATTGTTTTCAGAAGCTTAGCAGATGGATCTCCTACCTCTGAGATGGGGAAATGTATGAAAAGCATCTGATTAAGATCCAGATTAATCCTACAAGAATCTATTTGTTCAATTCCCCAACTACATAAGTTTAGGCACCAAGATAAAATGTTTACATTCAGCTGAGACTCGGGCAAACTTAGGAAGAAATTCAATTGCAGACACAACGTTGCAGGTTAATTCTTGCCTAATTCATTGAGAATTTATCTGTATCCATTCCTAGGTGTCCTAGGTGCAGCAGAATCCAGATTGTGTGGTCTAAATTGTACCTGGGTTCGTCTCTGAGAATCATCACATTGCATCCAGACTTTTGCCAATTTGACCAGAGCTCAATGTATAAATGGATTCCCCGGGCAAAAAGCCCATAGTGAACTCACTCATACTCTTAACATGTTTTGTAGGAAGGATACAAGCAGACACTGAGAGACACCTAGCAGGAAAACATATTGCTTTGGAAAAATGCATAGAGCAAGTCCATAATGGTTCATGCACCACTTTGAAGTGGCACTCTAGACAAACGCTGTTTCTGTCATATGCATTTGGCCCTGACCACAACCTTTGGTGAACAGAACCAGCTGCACTATAGGAATGCATAACAATAAATAATATATAATCTGCTTTAGTGCAGAGACCACAAATAACCATAGATTCCCCAATTAAATTGTACCTTCAAAAACAGTAAAATGGCTATGGAAGTACATTAATTGGAAATAAAAGAGAATAGAAATAGTGTGCTTAATGACTTATAGTAAATGATCAAATGTAACTATCTCCTTATGCTCTTGGGCACCCTTTCAGACTTGTTAATATTAATTATATATTTTGAAAAGGTCCAATAGTTGCTAATTGTTCTAGCAGAAAATGGAAGAAAGGTAAATGATTCAGCACGCCAAAGAAGCAAGTAACCTATGATTTTTTTGAGATGTCGTTGACTTCAAAGCCCTTTGTGAGCAATGATTCTTAATTATCTGTTCTAAGATCTAAATTATTCATGTAAAGAATATCATGAAAAAAGGATATCTTCTCCTTAAATCAGAAATGTCATTTATTTGCAGAAGTTCCTGCTATAGTTTTAGCATTCGGAGCTTGGATCCAATTAATGATCTGGCTGGCAAAAAATGACCTTGTTACGTTAAAAGAGAAATGTTCTGAGCTGGAAATGTAAATATTTTGCTTGTTAGGTTTTCATTTGAAATCCATATTGGTTTGTCATGACTTTCAGTGTACTTAGAAATGTCACTTGGAGCACAGTTCATATGCATTTCAGATTTTTAGGCCAATTACAAAGACAGATATTTCTGTAACACTCGAAGCATGGTTTATAGTTCTACAAAACAAATTTGAGAAGCTAAACCAAAGAACGGACAGCCGCTTCTTAGCCTGTCCTATGGAGTGTTCCCACCTGAGCATCTGAAGTTTTAGTTCTCTTGTGCCATTGCATTATTGTAATATTTAAAACTTCTCAAACAGCGTGTTTTTGTTCGGAAATCAGAGAAGATGTTTATGTCTTGGCATACATAATGGATGCTCCTGAAAATCAGAATGGTGGGGTTCAGCATTATCTAATCAATTTTTCTGAAGTTCTGTCTTTTATCCTCACTAAAATCTTACATAGGCTGCCAGAACCAATCAACAATCTGCTACATAACAATAAGTCAGACATGACATTAAGTGGATCAGGGATCATGCAGACCTTGATAAAAATGTACCTGTATGCTCCAGCATGTAAGGGTATTAAACCAAGTTCCAGATGTTTTGGACAACATAAGTAAAGAAGAGGTCTTCCTGCACCCCTACCGTCATTATAGTACTGAGTAAATATAAAGGAATGTTAAACCTAGCAAGACCAAATATTTAGAAATACCTCCACTGAATCTTCATGGTATGCTGTGAAATGGTACGTCTCATATATAAAATTAATTTTAAAAACTGTGTTAATAAGGGACCCCCCACTCCATTGTTTCAAAATGCATCCTTTTGCTTCCAGACAAAATTGAAAAATCAGCGTTTCATTCTGTTTAAACAGGCGCTCAAGGAGGCAACCCAACTATCTGACTATATTAGGGACTGAAGCATATCAAAGAGGACAGAGAAAACCTCCATCCAAAGTTATAAGTGTATGAGACTATCAGTGAATGCTAATTCCTTCCACCTTTCAGGAATGCTTGAAGCTCTATATGTAAGAAACTGAAACAATGGCCATAAAGAGCAATAGTCGATTCCATTTACATGCCTATTGGCCCTTGTCCGATTAACTACTACAACCCACCACTCTCTAACAAAGAGGATGCAGAAAATAGGTTGTGGAGTAAAGGTGAGAAAATGGGGTGGAGGGTAGTATTGTGTAAGAGTGGGAGAAGTGGGAGAAAAGGTGTAGGTAGGGCAAATTTGTCTAATCCCTTCTCATAACACCCCTCGAAAAACAGCCCGTGATTCAGGAGTTTAGTCTCCAAGTTGTTATTGAGTGGTAATGATACTGCATTAACTATGCGTTATCAAGGCTCATACCTCATGAGTTTCTTTTGCAAGTAGAACAGTTTTGTTAATTAATTGTGAGTTCCCATCCCACTACAAGTCAACGATGACTCTATGGAGGGAATTTACCATAAATAATAAGTGAACTAATTAAGTTTAATATGACATGTAATAATAAACCAAACAAAAATGACAATAGGATGATTTTGTAGTCTGACACACCAACTCAGAAATTACATTTTCCAAAAATCTGAATAGATTCTTCAGTTTGACGATATTTAGATGATGCCTGATAAACAAGCATATTGCCCACTGAAAAAAACCATATGGATGTGAATGCAGGCAGAATGTTGGAAATATCAGGAGCTTGTGACAACATGTTGAAAAGTTTAAAAGAAGTGAAGGCTTTTGATGTATAAAACCTGAACTGTTGCAAGGAAGCTTTCAAAGCACTTTCTCCATCATAGTACGTCTATCTTTTTTTTAATCTATTGATAGAAATGCTTTTACTGTAAAGCTCTAGAAACACTTACTTCCCGATACGTGAACAATTTATATTTGAGTTAGAGTAAAAACCGATGAAGAGATTATTTAGAAAGACATAAACTTAACTCATATTATCACTCTTAGTAATTGTAGGCTTTATAAAATAGATTGTAAATATAAAGAACACAAACCAGTTAACTGAAACATTGATCTTTATGTAAAGTTTTTCTGTGATATAAAATATCCAGCTCAGAAAACTATTCTTAATTGTAATAAAGAATATGGGTATTTGCAACATTTTTTTTCTCAACTTCTACATTAGTTTTAATATTTCATTAAAATATCAACCTAGTACTTGAAGGAGAAAAAAATGGGAATGTGAGACAGGTGGAATGGGAATCTTGTGGATGGAGTGACAACAAGCAAACTACAATGTCCAGTAAGGTATAATGGTCCTGTTATTGTTTTACGGATATAAAAATATTTTTATTTTCATATTCTGAAGTAAAGTGCATGAATTTTATCCAAACTTATCTTCAATCATCGGCTATATGATGTTCCAGAATGACATTGCATGAGATACAAGTCCCTGAACATAGGAGATCTAAAAAGTCATGTACTTCTAACACTATGGTATGCAAATGATGGAACCCACATTTACATGGGTAAGGGATCAAAAAGTGATGTACCTTGTGTTTTTGTGTGCGTGTCAGATTCTTAGACATGCCTATATTGTTTTATTTTGCTTGACGATCGTCAATTATGCTCATTGAACCAGGAGACAGTCTGCCTCAAGATCTCTCCTGTGCACCGAAGAAATCAAGAACTGAGCCTTTACATCAAGAAGAAATAGAAGATTGTGTGAATGGTTCTACCTGTATGTCAAATTCTATGTTTCTACACCAACCTCATGTCCTCCAGACGCTCACGCAAGTTTGTTTGGTTATTGAAGACTTATATTAGAACTTGCTACACTTTTCCCAGAGGGCACCGGGAAGATGGAGTCTTTAGTCCCATGTGATACCTTTTATACAGAAGAAAACATGTAGACTGACACATGTTTGGGATTTCAGAGGTCTCTTCAGATATAACATATTATATTCATTTTATAAGGATATTAATATTATATTATATTCATTTTATAAGGATATTATTATATTATATTCATTTTGTAAGGATGTCCAAGTGAGAAGATATATATTTTATAACTGATGTGTACTTATACAGACTGAAATCAGATGTTTTTATTTTTTTGAATGGTTGAACTGTACCGCATTATTCAGGAATTCATTTGTATTTCTTTTATCCCGCAATAAGCATCTGACATTGTAACAAGTAAATCTATTTTGTTTCCTCCTGTAAACTTGTTAACCAATACAGACATACCTCGCTTCAAGGACATTTACTTTAAGGACACTCGCTGTTATATTTAATACGAAGTTTTAATGTGAATTCACAAAGTTAATAAACAATTTTCCTCATCAGGACTAAAGCTGATTACAATAAACACGTCTTCTTTTGTGCCACCATAGAGTTAGAAATGTATAAATATTGTCACATTACCTTGTGAAATCCAGAGTCTTGAGGCAAGTAATACAAATGTATCACTAATGGTATAAAAGATCAGCGGTATTAGTGCCTTTAATAAAGAAATATGTTGTTGACGAAATGGTTCAGTGCTCAGACCAATGATAAACCAACATAGTCCAAGTTATTTTTGAAGTTTGCTATAATTTGAATGTACTGTTTTACATTCATACCTACCTCATGGTCCCGTATTTCTTAAGAGTGAGTGTAAGGATCAGTGTAATTAGGGGTGAGAGACTGGAGTCAAAAGAAATGCTCCATGAAAACGGGAAACATTTGGTAACCCTATTAAAAACTGCATTCGTTCTCCGCTCAAAGTGGCATCAGGCTTGCCAATAACCATTATAAGCTCTCAATGCGAGAGACAGAGGAGTGGGTACTCACTGGACAAACGCCCTTATCATGGCGAAACCGGTCGGTGTTTCCATTAATAAACTGTTTTTGACCATTATCCTGGCTGAGTTTTCTGTTTTTCTTCATATTCATTATTGAGGGTGGTACATGGTGAGTGCCCACTCCTCTGTTTCCCCGTCTCTCTCATTGAGAGCTTTTTGAATATTTATTGTTGCTACCTACAGATTGGAGTTCACATTTATAAGCAGCTCCGGTGATCCTTTGCTACAATAACCGTTATAAGGCCGGCTGTATGACATATGATATGGATGCCTCTTTTTTTTTATACAGAGATTACTCCATATTTGTGAATTTGGTAAGATCGCTACCAGTATTTTTTTTTCCTTGTAAGAAAGGTATATCACACACGTGATGATACACCAGCCCCGAAGCCATAAAAAATCAATTCCACACGTGCATTTTCCGCAGTCAAGCAGTTAATTGAATCACAGAACCTCATGAAAAAGTGTAAAAATATTCTGTTATGTGTGTGACTGTCCATGCGCATAGCAGAATATACAAATCTCAGAGAGACTAGTCCTCCCCCACTATAATATATTGTTGCTCTTTAAGTTTTCATATTATTTTAAGCCAACTTCATTCCTATTGTTCTATACACCTGCGCCATTTCCTCGTAATAAAGTCAATTCAAAATATTCAATAACTTTATTTTATCTCAACCACGTCTGTCATTTTTCGGCCAAAAATTGACAGGGGTATTTAAAGCGTGATTAATGTCAGCCTCGTTAAACTGGGACCTTTGGCTGACTTTGTACAACTGGATTCACTTCTGTGACATTCAAGTTATATATAAAGATTTTTTTTTCTGGAATGAGTTTCCAAAATCTCATCTGTATATCACCAGAAAATATTCCAAGAATCTACATCTTGAAATAATTTCAGGGAATTAAATGCTAATATTATTTCATTTCTTATATTTGGTAATGGTTAAGAACATTCCGTGTTGCCTATAAAATGATTTTTATTTACAAATATTTTTTTAAATGGTCTCATAAATGACATATTAGTGGAAGTTTAATTACTATAAGAGTTTAAAAAAAGTGAATAGTCAAGATGAGTAAAGTTCTGCAAGATAGACTGAGATGGCCCTGAGAGTCTAGTCATGAACTTTCTAATTCAGTTCAACATACAAGAACCAAAACACCTACATGTTGGGATAAGATAAGTCAATAAACAGCATTCATTTTTAATTAAGGTTTTATTACAAAAAAAAACACCAAAGGTGTTACAATAGAGGATCACAAAGGGGTGACCAGAGGTCCCTGGCCTCTTTTGGGGGATGTGGGCCAGTTCTCCAGCACTGCATTATTAAAGATAAAACATTATTTTATCTAAAAGTCTTCTAGTGATCTGAAATGAATGTAGACAATGCAAATGACTTTATCAAGAGGTACTTTCCTGTTCCTTGAAATATGTTTCTATAATAATGTTTGAAGCATGGGAGGTTAGGTATAAAAAGTGGGTATTATACATATATTATATATATATATATATATATATATATATATATATATATATTATTATTCTGCTTATTGGAACATTTAATTGATTGCTATGGTATTAAGGCCACTTTTCAAACATGAACTTCCATTTCTTTACATATGCAAGGTTTTGCACTACACATAATGGCTAATAATAAAACAGAATTTACCGCTAGCACGATATACCACTTTGGCGCTATAGGAAATCCAAGAGGTAGAATTATTTTTAAATAAAATGACATAATATGTAGCGAAAAAATTGCGGCAATGATTCAAATCATGACTAGCGCACAATAAAGAAAAACACATTAGTAATTTATACCTCTGCTCTTTTTTCAGTGTTTATACACCAGCTGCTTTACAATAAATAAAAGGCAAAACAATATATTAGATTGCTTCAGGAAAACACAGAATTTTTATTAGGTAAATATGTAATTCTTTGAGTCTCAGCTCAATGTGTTTTCCATTTCCCTTTCTATTTTTATATCTGGATATAACAGGCTACATTCGTTGGGTGCCATAACTGAAACATTAAGATGCCTCTCAGATAAAGGAAATGGGATTACTTAACTCAATATTGAAGATCAGGTTTATCATACATATAAATTGGCTACTTAAAGATTTGCGTAATAATGGAATAGCACTGTACGAGTTTGCTTCGCAGCAATTCAATGTGTGGTAGATAAAAAATAAAAGGACTTGGCCTGTTAGAGGCTATAATATTGCTTAAACTGAATTAGATGCACATTAATGAACCGAAGGGAATAATAAACAAGTTAAGCATCAATGCTAACATAATAAGACATTGCAGTAATTAAAGTTAGACAATGATAATGCCTGATTGGCACAGTGTTAGGGGAAAACATACACTGATTCCATATATCACATTTTAGAACATTCAAATAAAAGAAAACTACTGCAAAACACCAAAGTCACAATGTTACTGTAAAAATATCACAACAATTTTGTATTTCAAAAGCAATGGAACCACACATTTTCCAGTGGTAGATTTTAGATAATCAGGGTTATACGTTTATATTTATATTATTTTTGGGCTATTAAACAGTATCTAAAAAACTGTTAGAAAAGAGCGACTGAATACAGCACTGAAAACATCCACTACTTTTTTTTCATTTCAATGTTTAGATTTCAAGTTATTTAGATTTATATTTTTTAGCAGGGCTATAACTTCCATAAGCCAAGAGAGACACCTGACCCAGGTGCTGCAGAGTAAAAGCCCGCGGTAAAAAATAAACAGATCTGTTGTTTCCAACCCGGAATGCATGTTACTTTATAAAAATCTTAATTAAGATCCCATAAGATTTTCATGTTTTGGAATTGAGAATCTCTCTTTTTTACTTTTTTTTTTTTTTTTTAACTTAGAAGGTCAAAAAACAACAACTCTTGGGCGCTGTGAGTTTCCCTAAGATGACCCTTTAAACCGAGTCTGTCTCGGAAATAACAGCATTAATTGGGGGATCTCGGTGTTGCTCAGTGGAAAGAATGTTTCTTGCATCACCTGGATAGGGGAAAATATTCATGTATTTTTACAGAAATAACTGAGGTAGGGAAAGAAGTCAAAACTTTACATGATCCATAATGGGGGGGGAGAAATAATGCACATAAAGAGGCTTCAACAGCATACTTTGTAAATAGCAGCAATTTTAGAAACATGGAGAACAGAAAAAGTACTTACATTTGGTTTTGCAAAAAAGAAAATCACTAATAATTCCTAGATGATATGGACTAGAAATCAGGATTCATCCATTAATCATCCATTTCATGACATAGCGACAAAATGTTTTCACCCCGTGACATGCACCTTCTGTCAAACCATTTTGTTTCACATACATGTCTGCAGATAAGCCAACTACAAATGATTTGTAAGGATTTCTTCCAAACCAAATGGTTTTCTACCAAACAAGAAAGAAAACATTCTCCTTATGTTCACTAACATCCCTGTATTTAAAATTGTTTTTATGTTGCACAAAAGTGTATGTTTTCTCTATTTTAATGAGAATAACTTACATTACAAACTATCAATTTCCAGTGTAGATAAGCTTTGCTTAGCATTTTGCATTTGTAACACATAAAGCTGTGAATCCATAAGAAGGTTTCAAGTAAAATTTAAAAGGGTATTACTTTTAACACTGAATATGTTATATAATTGTTTATTTTTTGCTGACAATGAATACCGTACTTTAAATTTCTGTAGCACCTTTTCATACTAGCATTTCATGTGTTGTGCATTTTACTTACCATTTTGGCAAGGAAATATAGTTTTTAACAAATTGTTATTTATACTAATGTGAAACATCACATATAATGCACAAACAACTATTCCATCACCATCAATTATGAATGGCAATTATGAACACAACGTTGCATGTGGGGGCTCGATCTAGGACACGATGCATGCATAGATGAAGTATAGGAACACCTCAATAAACCTGAGGACATCTAATCATCATAAAGAAATTTAAGGACACTGTTGGGTGGGTACATAAGCCCCTTATTGCTTCTTGTATCAGGTCTCAGGATTTCTTGGACAATACATTCCATCTGAGAAAGAAAACATAGGTAACTTTACATTTTTTTGTATGTTGCACCAATAAAGGGCAACAACTATAGATCAACAATTGTTTGCACAAAACACAATTAAATACTGATGGTTGAGGACAGTTGTTACCATTTACCTCAATTTAGCAACCCAACTAATACTTGAACTTGTTACTGAACTTGTTACTAAGCTAACAAATCTGAAGCTAAGCTAAAGGAGGCAAAACACATTATTAGATGATAATATTGCCTGATTAGCAAAAAAGAGCAATGGAACCTTTTTTAGATACCGTATTTGCTCGATTATAAGATGACCCTGATTATAAGACGACCCCCCAAAATCTGAATATTATTTAGGGAAAAAGAAAAAAATCCTGAAATATAAGACGTCCCTATAGGAAAAAAGTTTTACAGTAAATGTTTAATTCATGTAAACTATGTGAACAATTGTTTGTTAATAAAAGCTATGATTGAGATATTTTGTTTTTATTTCCTTTTTTTACAACCTGCCCCCCAGTTATGCCCATCTGCCACCAGGCTTGCCGCTCTGCCCCATAAATGCCTTATACACCCTATATGCCACTGTGCCCCATGATGTCTTTTAACCCTCTAAATGCCACTGTGCCCCATGATACGCCTTTTAACCCTCTATATGCCACTGTGCCACTCTGGCATTTAGGGGGTTAAAAGGCATATTATGGGGCAGAGTGGCATATAGGGAGGTATAGGGCATTGCAGGAGGCAGAGTGGCGTATAGAGGGTTAAAAGGCATTTCTGGAGGCAGAGTGGCATTAAGGGGGTTAAAAGGCATTTCACAGAGCACTCTGCCTCCAGAAATGCCTTATGCCCCACCGTTTACACTCCCTTCCCCTCTATTTACTGACATGAACACTCATCCTAATGCCACACTGTATCATAAGCAACACCATACACACTAGCACCACACTCTTATACACATGCACAAACACTCACAAACACTCACAGACTGTACATACCTATACACACTGACTCTAGTGACACTACAGTGTACACATACATTTACACACTGACTCTGACATTTCAGTATGCACACTCATACTACTCCCCCTTCCTCCCCCTCTCACCTTGTGGAGACGCGCGAGGCTTCTGCCTATCTTCTACAATCGTGTTTCTGGCACCCTATGTTTTTCTTTTGGGGGTGTGAAGAGGTAAGTGCCGTGAGGCACCCAGAAGTGTCATGTAATCCGCATTCATGATGGCACCATTGCAAAATAGTAGTTTCTATTCGCCATGGCTAGCTAGCGCCCAAGGTTTGTCGAGACCTGATATAAGTGAAATGAGTAAACAAGAATAACAACAAACAAATACTTAAATTAAGAAGGGAAGGGACCTCTGTTAGAAAGGAACATGCAAGCATGGAACCCAATGGGATACACCCAGAAATATTAAGTACCAAAGGCTGGATGTTTCTCAATCTCTGCCTTAACAAAAAAGATTAACAATTACTGTGATTAATGAACGAGTCAAGAGGAGTATCAGTATGGTTTTCTTGCTGGTACTCATTCACTGAAGTCATGATTGCAGGAGGGACTAAGTACTATAAGTACAATTGTAGCGTATTGGCAAAGAAAATGTTTATGTTCTAAGCATCATTTCTTCCGGTAGTGCTGTTAGTACACTCAAGTCTCCCAACACTTTGGGGATAACAGGTTCAGTATGGAGCCCACAGTGTGGAAAGCAAGGTGGCAATATAGCTGAGAGGTCAGGGACTACAGACCTTATATTTCAGAAATGTTACATTATAAACTTGTGGATTTGATTTCATATGAAATGCAAACTTACCGAATTTTGGAAAACTTGGCAATCTGTTAAAAGCCTGAAAGCAAGGCCAGATATCCCCACACAGTGGATGAAATTGAAGCAAAAAGCTCTCTAAATGTTTCCCTACCTTCTCTGCCGACCACTTTTCATCTTCTCTCTTTTATGTCCCATCTTTGTCCAGATCTACGCGGACAAAATCTGGAGCTTGCTTCCTCCAAAATTGCGTTTCCGTGACATCCTATTGCCCCAACCCTCAAATCGGGGGAAGGACATCACTAAAAGTGCTGCATTTTGGGGGAAGTTCACCTTAGGGCAAAATGGCGACAACTTTGGTGAGACTTTCGATTTTGGTGTGAGTTTGCACATTGTTATGTCTGCTGAGATGTGGAAAAAGATAGAAGATAAAAGAGAGAAGATAAAGAACATGAATATGTGGAAGTGGGTAGGAAAAGTGGTCAGAAGGAAGGGAAACATTTAGAGAGCGTGAGAGAGTGAACAAGAAAGAGTATGAGAGTGAATGAATTAAAGAGAAGATGAGCAAAATTTGTTGCCCAAAAACTAATATGCCAAAAACTTTTAGCCCATTTGGACATGTTTATTACATTAAAATCTAAAATGGAAAAAAAATGGAAAATTTGTCCAGTCGAGTCTAGTTTTGATTTCTTTCCATTAATTAAAAGGGATCACTAGCATACACAATATCAGACTGACGTTTCAACGAATCTGTACATCAGCTGGTTGAACGTATGGAATTATTCTACATAAGGTTATATATTTTCCTCCACTTCTCTAGCCATACCTATTTTACCGCACCACAATATTTTTCCCCCATTTTCATTTGCTAATATATATTTATGGGACGTGTCATTAGCAATTCACCCCCATTTGTTAAAATTTCCTTAATTAATGCTCTAGAAATTTATACCCAAGGCCAAAAATTCAGTCAGGGCCACAGATAGGTCAGTTTATTAGTATACTTCATATTGCAGCATTAATTAGCTGAACCGAGTTGCTTCAGTGTTCCCATTTTTAACTTTAAGAAAATTGAATTCTTTATTAATTCAAGATATTTATATTGTTGTATATAATATATATATATATATATATATGAAACAGCTGATAAGAACTCTTATCCCATTGGCATAGTCTTTCTCCATTAAGGAAGAATTGTATTTACTGAAACGTAAAGATATCATGCAACGTTCTTTTTTTTAAATTAATATTATTAAGCATTATTACAGTATGCATATATTGCATTGTATATATCTTGGTTATTTCATTTAATTGAAACCAAATAACTCTTGGATATCATTCAACCAAGTAAAGATAATGTACATGTATAAAACAGCTGTAGAATTGGAGGAGAATGATAATCTCAACCTTGGGAAATGAATAATGTTATCTTTTCTCAACGCTTTTTTAAAAGGCCGCACAATCAAAGCTAAATATTTCCCATCAGCTTATTCTTTTTTTTTAGTTAACATGTAAATGTAGCCAAAATATTCCTGTACATACCAGGTAGCCATATATTCTCTCTTACACTTTGATCTTGGCTTCCTGATCGCGCAAGAAACTGTACTACTCTCTATTAAAGAGCTTGAACTTGGTTGTAAGAGACATAGATATAGTGTTGGTCCACCTACTCAGAATATGCAGCTCCTAGATTTTGAACTTCTTTATAATGACAATAATTAGTCATATTTCTAATACAGTAATAATCTAATTAGCATTCAGTCTAATTTAGTAGCTGCTCTATAATTTTAGCTTATGACTAACCACTGAGTTAAGTGTGAAAAGTATTGTTTTTTGATTCACTGGCACTTTACAGAATAAAATTTAATACTGAGAAACATACCTTGGAGTGTGGGACTTATTATTTTGATCTGATTAATCAAGAACCAAGATTGTAAGCTCCACGTAATGTATCGGTCTGTCAATGCTTGTCTTGTCAGACCCCTTGAATTTATGTATTGTATTAAGTGCTGCGTAAATTGGTTGGCACTTTATAAATAAAAGATAATAATAATAATAATAATAATAATAATAATAATAATACATTAACTACATCTTTCCTGAACACCATTTGAAGGCAAACATTTTTAAGCTTTGACATTTTTTTTATTTTCATACTCTACAAATGAAGAACGCAGTATGTGGTTATACTAGTTTTTAGGATGGGTTTTAAAAGAGGTACAATTTATGCTAAAAAAAAAACCTTACAAATTTAATAAATAAGCCAAATTTCTCATCAGTCAGGAGGCGTTAGTCATTGATGCATGGCTTCTTCGTGTTCAGAGCCGTATGTGTTAGCAGAGATGCTACTGATGCCTTAATGGAGACGACTTGAAGCAACAAACTCAGAAATCAGTTTTATAGAGAACATCCTGGATGAATTATTTGAGGGACAGCGGACAGATTAAGATGTCTTTAGACAGTTTTATGGTGATAGATTAACTCACATTGTAAGACAAGCAGGAATAGTGGATAGATGGAGTCTGAGGTGTGAGTGATAAAACTCCACAGATTTAGCCCTGTTTGTTTGTGTGAGAATAGCTACTCTTCAATACTACCAGCTTGGAATCGATTAAGTCAACATCAGGACATATTCACGAAAAAAAAGAAAAAGAATGGGAAAGGAAGCAAGAAGAGAAAAGAAAGAAAAAGGAAGGGAAAGAATTTATTTGTAGGACAAAAAAGGTACAGATGGATGAAGGGTGTTTATTTCTTATCTAATATGTATTACTTTTTTAGTTATTTTTTTAAAAGGGAGGCTGATGATTTTTTTGATAGAACACAATTTCGCTTTGACAGAGAAATCTATCACATGGGGAGCAGGAAGCTACACCTATACGTTTTTTAGGCAGAATATATTATTAGGTATTCATAGTATAAAGCAAACAACCAACTAAAGAAGATACTATGTAAAGGTCCACTTTATGCCTATCTTCATGTTAAATGTATGGACTCGAGTGAATCCAGTGTCTGAACACTGCTAGCATATATGTGATTGACTGCTTCTTCAGGGATTTTGATGGGACTGCTACTGAGCATGTGCGGGGACTTAACATACTAAAGTTTCCTGCTCTCTGTAGCAGCAGGCAGGGGAAGAGTTAAATGAGAAATCATTTTTATGTTCTAGCGCCACTAATTTAAGAATGGATGCATCAATTCGCCTAGAAGCAAGTGCACTAAAAGCCATGCAACATGGACCCCAACATGCATTAAACAAAAAAAGTAAAATTTTGGGGACTAGACTGTTCCTTTGCGATGGCTCAATGTTAGAATGTATAGTAAGAGCTGATATTAGGAGAAAGGCGGACGTGTTCATGGGGGGATACCACCTAGGGTACTGTGTGTGTGTACTGATGAGAATAATTAGCAGGGAATATTGCAGAATTTCATTATTTATAGCTTTAAGGAAATACGATACATTATGATATTAAAATTATCTTTAAATTAGAAGTGGTCAAAGTTAACACAGTGAAGGGATTTAATTAGCACTGAATAGACCACAATAGCGTAAATCGCCCCTTTCTAGTTCACCTAACCAAAACGTGATACAGACTTTTAACGACTTACTCCCACCTCTTTGTAACCAAGCTGGAGGTAGAACGTCCATCTTTCCTGGCCTTTCAAACCCTTTAAATTTTATAAAAAAATAAAAGAATTCACATTTCCCCTGGGATATAATAGCGCTGAATTGCCACTTTAGTTATGCACAGGTGTTTATATGCATTACGTAAGCCCAGGGTCGGAGGTTAATGTACAGTTGAGGGGTGGAAGTGGAGGGGCAACACTCTTACTCAGCTGAATAGAATTTCTTCCAACTTAAATGAGTAAAAGGGATCCAAGGCTACCACGAAATTCTTTGTGAATTTAAGGGCACGCTGTGGCTTTCAGCCCTCCTAAAGCTGTGTAATTCATGTTTTCATTATTATTATTATTATTATTAATCACACCATCTCCTATTTGTTATTTTCATGAATGGGGTCTTTAAATCTGCCCCAAGGTAATTTAAGGGACACAAGATATTCCAGTTAATGGACCGTTCGCATTATGTAGTAAAACAATTCTGCAATGATTTTCATTAAAATGGTAACCATTGTATTTTACGTTTACATTTAATCTTGAGAGATCTGTAAGGCTCTGTATTGAGTCATTGTCGTTACTGATGTGTGTAACAGAGAACATCTGACATTAATGATGTGAAGCAGTTGCTAATGATCTATTAGATTTGATTAGTTATACAGCATTGAATGAATCACAAGCTTTAAATATTCAAATAAATGTGAATGGACAGTCGCTTTTATGATACACGTGGTTTCATTTTCGCTACAATGATTAGAACAGATCAACTGCTTTTTATTGAAAATACAATATTTAATAGTCCATGATTGCTTCTGGGATGTATTTAACCAATAATGCTAAATGGAAAGATTTTATTTTTGACCAACACTAAGCTTTTTTTATAACAATAAAATGAAGAAAATATTGGTGTATGTTTAAGCACAATGACATCTTGTGGCAAAACAGCCAACAGTTCTTTATATGTCTTTGTCCTATGTCAAACATAATGGGGAAAGAGATGGAAGACATTAAGGTGTATGAGACAAGGGGAAAGAGATTGGAGGCATGGAGGAATATGACACAAATGGGGGAAATTTAAGAGAGTCTTACCTTCGTCCATGCCTGTCATCTCTTTCAGACCTTCTTATATTTCCCTCCAATACCTCTTACCTTTCATGGCTGCAGATCCTTGCTCTCTCATTGGTGCGGGGATGGCAGGCAGGTGACATTGGAGAGAGATAGAGGTGATCTGTCCCTGTGTGGTGCTGACATCATCTGAATGAAGTCAGCAAGTACGAGGTGGCGTAAGCATCGAGAATGTTTTTTTAAGGGCCCCTCATTCCCCCCTTGTGGACACCCATGAGGACGTGTTCATGCCCAACACCATGCCTCTGTTATTGACAGTGGTGTTGTGACATTCACCTTTCTACACAAATAATGCCCTGATTCCCACCATTTTATGCCAGTTTTTGCCAGCTCTACTACAAATTGAGACACTGGGCAGGATAGCTGGCAGTTAAGGTACTTGTCGATTGTGGTGAGTCTCTTGATCAAATTGTGAGCAGTGGTTACTCCGTGACTGTAATATGGCTCTATAACCTGGGGTCTATTTACTAATGTTCAAGTAGAGGTAAGAAGAAAAGATTAATCTTGCAACCATTGAGTGTGAGAGGCAAGGTTCACCATCTGTGAAGTAAAACCAGATGCTCAGACCAAGTGAATCTCGCTGAGGTGTATTGAGGCTGTGAACTGGCTGACTCAAGTGAATGGTGTTGCAACTGTAGAAAAAAGTTTAATTAACATTTATGAATCAACAGCGCTAAGCATAATACACTGGCAGATCTGGGTCTGAAATGGTGACCCATACAGCTATTCACTGAGCACACATTTAGGACACATTAAGATAAATGTTATGTTAAATGAAGATTCAACGTTAAACTTTTGTTTGATGTAGGTATTCAATAAGCCCTAAATCAGACTACTTCAAAGGCACTAGTTTAATATTTTGTTTGGTGAGATGGTTTTAAGAAGTCTGTTTCCTCTCCTTCCATGCAGTTAGAGCTGCTGCCAGTAACGTGGTATCATATGACCTTGCATTATGTGACCCTGCTTAGCGCCCGCTCCCAATGGTAATCTGGCCCTTTTGGGGAAGCACCTGGCCTCCAAGCAATACAGCCCCTGCCCATTGGCCATTTTGACCCCGGAAAGGAGGATTGTGGCACTAGCATGACCTTGCCTGGGCTGCCCGGTACTGGTCAGATAGTCTATATTAACCAGACACAGCTCTTTGCTTATGGTTCTTGCAGCTTACTTGACCTATCTGACCGTTTTTCCTATCCCTGCTCTGAGAAAACATACAAAAGTACATACATACATACATACATGGTTCATAACGCAGTAAAGAAATCTCTAATTTCCCAGAACAGCGATCAGATAATGTAATAGAAAACTGATAAAAATGGTAAAAGATGCAGTCACCTTTTTGGATTTGATTGAAGGTCACGGGGACATTTATAATAACAAGCAATAAGTAAATAAATCACAAATACCGTAGGCCATGTAATTGTAGCTTTACTTGAAACAATCAGACGTGTCCAAATACATCACTTTCAGACAGATGTAATCACATTTAATTATAAAGTAAACAAATGGCGAAAAAAAAGATAGAAGCACAAAGCCTGATTTCTCACTTGAAAAAAAAAAGATATAACGTTGTCAGATTTTATACAACAATAATTATAAAAAGAAAGAGAATACTTAGGATTTATATGGTCCCTAACAAAGGCAGGTACAGGAGTACGTGTCTTTATACTTCACACTGATGAAAAGAACACATCTTTCTTGCTTTTCGTTACCTTGGCAACATCTCCTCCAAGTCAGCAACTACATAAGCGACCACAGTCCAAATGGCAGCACAGAGGTTCATCCAGACTGGGTTTTGGACGGTCATTGTGTCTCCTTGAGAATGATGAAACCAAAAATATTTGCTTAGGTCATCGAGGAGACTTGCACCTAAAACATAACCAAAGAGATATTACATTCAGAAAACGTGACTCTACCGCTACATTTGTTATTTATGTTCTTGTCATATTCAAATGTCTAAGGTTACATGAAGTGAGTGAAGCTACTGAAGATGCCTAGATCCACAGAAGAGCTGTGGTTAGTCCTCCAAGAGTTTGGGACAATCTACCGGCCGAGTTCCTTAAAAACTGTGTGCGAGTTTAACTAGAAGAATGGTGCTGTTTGGAAGAAAAAGGGTGGTCACCCCAGATTTGATTTATATCTTGTTCACTCACTTTCCATTTTACACAATAAACTATTAACATATATATTTTTGGAAGCATTCTTACTTTAAAGCATTTTCTCACACCTGCCTAAAGCTTTTGCACAGAACTTATATATATATATATTTATACATAATAATATATACATAATTATTTGGGAGTCAATTACATTAAATATTTCCCTGATATGATAATAATTGGTAGATTCAGTCTTTTTCCCTACTGTCTTGCATATTCATAAATATCATAAAAATTACTGCTTTATTACCAGAAGCAATAAGAGGGTGAACAATACATTCAGTAGGTGGACAGTTAATTAAACTTTTCCATTCGGTGATTTTATCCAACAAAAAAAGCCTGAATACCCACTTCAGAGTTTAATGAATTATGCCGAAGAATCATATTGCAGGACTTGTATGCTTAAGGGCAAGCCTTTTGTGTTTAATGCACTTTTGCTTTGTGCTATATATAGAAGAAATAACTCATCGCTTTATCTGTTGATTAGATAAACCCTTGTGCCTTGTCCAGACACCCACAAGCATTAACTGAGCGGTGGGTAACTCTTTAATTATATACATACCCGATATAGATTAATTAAGATGAAGAGTGAAAAATATATATTTTGATATGTAATCTACAATTTACTTAGATAAATCATAATAAAATATATGTCACATCCTATTTATGGAGGGCTTAAACGTATTTCATGAATCATAAAAACAGAGGACTATCAAAGTATTTTACAGAAAAATAGTAAAATAGTAACTTAGGTTGAAAAAAGACACAAATCTAACCGTATGGCTACCCAGTGCCAGAAAGCTAGGGTCCTCCAGTAAGACAATGACCTGAAGTGCACATCCAACTGTATTAGACTGGCCATGAATGAGTTCTGATCACAACCCGATTAAAAACCTTTAGAAAGTGCTGAGGCTGTTTGGAGGCTGTTATTGTTGACAAGAGTTGTGCGACCAAAAATTCAAGGTTCCTTTAAAGCTGTCCAGGTCATATTTGATGTTTTTTTTAATGCAAAATCACTAAGTTAGTTGCAAATGCATAAAGGATATCCACAATATTCCGATAATACAAAGTATGTCCATTTCTAGTTATTTATGAAGATATTGTACACGGTCTACAGAATATTCAAGGGTGCCAATAATGTTGACCATAGCTGTACAAACTGCTCTTTCAAGCTTAAGTGTGTAAGCACTTTCTATTTTTTACCCGTGAAACTTAAATACCCCTTTAACTTCCAATCCCACTTAATTATAAGAACAAACATTTAGAGCTGCTAAGCAAGCATCCCTCTTCAATAATATTGCAGAAACAATGCCTACAACTGTTCGTAATCTTCTGCTGAAAATGCAGAGCTGCAAATGGTCAAATAATACTTTAAAACCCTTAATGGAGAACTGCCGCCACAACCACAACTTTTAGCATAAATAAGTGAAAGGAACGCTCCAGATGTCATGTACATTTTAATATCATCGTCCCACCCCAGCTCCTTGGTTTGCAGGAGAAGCGTTTGGTACTCATTGGTGATCCCCTACACACAGTTTTGGCATCTCCAGCACTGGTTCATGTAAGATTTACAGAGCAGATAATGAGATCCATCCCCATGTGCATGCCCAGAAAGCGTTGCCATTGATTTTGATGGGGGAACTTTCCTGCAGTCTTTGAGCAGCCAAAACTGGTGGGAATCGCAGAGAGGGTGGTATGCTGCAGCATTTTACCAAGGCTAACATTTCTTAATTTTCTTATAGGTAAAGACGGCATAATAAGTGCTTGCTAAGTTCTTTAACATGTATTCATCATTGGTGAGACTGTTCGGGGCAGCGGGTTATACATTTGGTTATAGCGGTTTTAGTTCATTAATCGTTGTCATTATTCTGAGAACAATACCTAATGGGTGAAGTAAAACAGGACGTTGTTCCTGCTGATTTGTAATTTATTATAATGATAGAATATAATTGAATACAAACACCATAATTTGTGTTTATTTAGTACCATCAGAATCGCGTGTAACCTGTGTAGCACAGTGTATTAGTGTATTATGTGTGTAGTGTAGCTGTACTGTATTTGTTGATTTCTATACTAAAATATGAACAAAACATTTTAGAACAAGTGGCAGCTAATATCACTGCTAACCTAAGGAAGATACCATGTAATGACCAATTGTGACAATAAAATGTTTGAAGATACGTCTTAAGGGAGACCATGACATATTATGATGACCTAACAACATAGTTACGCAGGTCACCTACCCATGACTGTAAAGTTATGATTAGATTACCCTTAATTTGAACATGTTTCTTTATACCTTAGGCTATTTCAGATGTTTCTCCTATAAATATCAACATTGTGTTTTCTGTTTGGATGTTTTTGAGCGGTATGCACTCTTAATTTCCATTGATTATAATGTTAAAGATACGTTATGCTGCATTCGTAAAATACTCTATGTTCAACTCTACATTATTAGCTACACTAAGATGACACATATAATGCTGATTGATGATATCTTGTAAAATACAAGGTACGTCTAGAAGCTTAATACGCTATTTAACACAGCCTTGGAAACAAATCCTAGGTAACAGTGCAATATTTTAAGCATGCAACTGACAAAAGAGCTGGCTAAAAAAGGCTTAATAAGGTGTTATCTTTTATGGATTGTGCTTCGCCATGCAAGTGAAATATATGAGATTCTACTAATGCACAAAGAAGAGTCAAAATTCTAACACATCACATACGTGTGTACAGCACAATTAATCCTATTAGTGCCACAGGACATGAAGTAGACTCATTGGTCAGCTGACAATTACATGTCTATGACTTAGGAAACCAGGCAATAACCTCATCTCTTGCTATAAGGATTACATGGGGTCTGAATGCATGAGTAATACTCACCCATGTAATATCTAAGGAGATAAAGTAATTCTGGAGTAAGTGATCGCACATGGCCCAGTCCAAGGAACAGTAACAAAATGAAGTTCCAAGAGCAAGGTCACACAATCCAGAGGTCAGGGCTAGCAGCATGGATTCACAAAGAGAGAGCTAAAAGTCAGGTAAGCCAAGGGAGTCAACAGGCAAACTTGGGGTAGAAGAGTAAAATCATAGGGTAAGCCACAATACACCACAATGGCACAGGGGCACCAGAATGACTGAGCATTTGGATAAATAAAGTCACAGCTGTTGGTGTCACATTGCGTCTCACTATTTTAGTATTGAAAAGATGAGCACAGATGGCATCTGATGTCTGTTGTCACATTTGGGCTACTATGCTCCATGTATAGGTGTTACCTCCTCCGTTGTCCCGCGGGTAGGGGAGCTGAGACGCAGCCCGCGCGTCCAGCTCCCTGCTCGTTCCGTCGGCGGGAGCCGCCGCCAGGTCCGTTCGGCGGTTAGTCGCGCGTCCCCGCAGAGATCAATGGATCCTGACGGGGCGCGTGCCTCGACGTCAGGAGTGCCGTTCGCGCATGCGCGAACGGCTAACTCATAAATATTCATGTCGCTTCTTAAAGCGACATTTATCTTTTTTCCTCCTCCCCCTAATTAGGTGGGTAGGAGGATCCTGTGATTGAGAGGGATATTTAAACCCTCAGTATGCACTTCACCTTTGCCTGTGATAGTGCCTAATAGCCTTCACTAGCGTTCCTGAATTGCCTGTTAATTATTGGTTCTGACTCCGGCTAGTTTTTGACCTTTGCTGTTTGCTGCTTGCCCTGACCTCTGCTCGTGACCCCGACTACTCTTCTGCCTGACCCCTGAATTTATTATTTTTATTTATTATTTTTTCCTGATTTTTGTACTACGCTACGCTCCTGTGTCCGTAATACACGTCGGTGTTCCGTTGCTGGGCTCTCCATCTCCGCCAGGTGGCGCCTTCCCAATTTCTGCAGTGTGGATCCTCTGCTGTATTGCAGACGTTACAATAGGCTACTAAGCCTTATTAGGTAAGATTCAAGACGATCTGAAGGGATTCAAAGATCCAGTAAAGATCTCTGAATCTATATTTTCTTCTGTGTTGCCCAAGCCAAAGCCTGCTTCCTCTGGGCTAAGACATCAACTTTCCTTGAAAGTTGACTGAACACCTGGGGTGGGATTAGGTTTGCTAAATTGAAAAAGTAAAGACATTTTTAAAAAATGGACTTAACAAAGACAATTAATATTAGCTCTGTGTGATATGGCCAGGGTTGCATTATACCCACATAGGGTTGCATCACACTCACATAGGTTTTACACACCACCATTATAGAGGTACACACATATATAGGAGGTTTTTTTACATAAGAGGTTAATCACACACACGAGTAGACTGAAAAAGCAGGGGTTGCTTATTGCTGGCTGTTAGTTACAATGTATCTGAGTGTATCAGGGGATGTAGCTCTCTCTCTCTCTGTGTTCCCTTAAATTGTTACAGTGCTCAATGCAAACTGTTACATTGTATTTGTCAGAGAAAAGCCAGCAACATCTCCAGCCGGGAGACTGCACTGTCAAAATATAGCGTTCTCCATGAAATAACAACTTTATATAGAGCTGCTAAGGGTATACACCTGGAAACCAGGTGTATATAGGTATTGACCTATAAGAAATGGTCAACATGGTGAAACACCAGCCGCTTGACAACCCTTGATGGGATTATGCTAGGTACCAGGAGAAAAAAAAATGCTTCCTGGTCTTCTTATAATATACTAACTCTGGGTATATTTTCTTACTTTATTTCTTAACATTTTCTCCATAAAGGCACATATCTGAGCTACTACCTTCATTATGTCTCAACTATAAACTGTTAATTCACCAACATCAAGGAGACATACCAGCATAGAACACAGCACCATATTGTGTGGAATAAAGACAAAGGGATTACATTAAAACATCACACATCCTACTGTGTCATAGAGACAACACCAAGATCCAGACCAAAGCCTCCAGCAATTCCCCAGAGTGCACTTTTATTGCATTTCACAAGAAAAAAGGGACACTTTTATTTCAAATAACTAAATTAAAATTTCAAAATGTTTCAAAGAGAAGATGCTGAGAACTGTTTAAAATGCCAAAGTCTGCTATAATAAAAATATCACTTTTTTTGTACTTTATGATCTTAATAATTTAAATCATTAAATCTCACACAACAACGTAATTTGTAATAGCTGGGTGAAGTTAGAAAATAACAAGTAAAGTTGATTCATGGCAGTTTGGTCATTGTAATTATCCAGACCTCTGTATATAATTTATTTAGGAATCTGAATAATGCATGAATAGTGTATCGCTAATTAAGAAGAGCGAAGAGAAATGTAATTTGCATTCTTGATAAGAAAACTGTATTTCACAAAAACATAGAACAAGATAAAAGTAACTACTTACTTATTAGGTTGTTATTGGAATAATTTACTACGCTGGCACATCTAAGGATAGGCTCAAACAACTGCATTTTCCAATATGTGGCCGTAAAACACAACAAAAACACTCACACAGTGAAGCTTAAAATCTTAAAATCACGGCATCTGCCCTCCCCTACCCCCATGGGTTTCTGCATTTCAAAACTCATTGTGGGCAGGGGCTAAGTTTGGTGGAGAAGCAAAGCAAGGTTGGGAATGTCACAATTTTAATTGTTGCCTGAAAACAATGCCCATTCACTTTGCCAGGTTCATTTCTTTGCGACATAAGGTCAGGCATAGATCTGGATATGTCTGACACCACGCTACGCGAGTATAAAAACATAGCGTACATCCACATGTATCCAGCCGCCTGTCACACTTACACCATCAGGTGGACACTGGCATTAAGGTCCCACAGCTGCCCTATTATCGCCATTCTGCTTATGTGTTCTCGGTAATTCACATACTTTTCCTATGGTATTGAAAAGACTTTGCTTAAGTTTATCAGATGACCGGTCAATGTTACAATAGCTGAAACTAGCAGGTGTTTTTTTCTGAATGTTCAAAAAAAGTAGAAGATCCGGTGTAAGATTTGATGTATTTGTATTTTAACAATTTACCAGGTCCTCAAGAGATCCCAACTTTCATCTCCCATTGGAGATACACCTAATGTTCTGTAGTTGTGGACTGAAAGCTGTAGCATGCTTCTTGGCTACCATCTGAGGTCTCCTCTCACTGTTCCTGTACTGAGAATAGCTGATTCTTGGTAAAGATTTTGTCCCTCACTGTGCTGACAACAGGATGGCTGTCTGTAGACAGTGCCGTTATTCTTAGAAAATAGCTTGTCATCTGAGAGGCATTGAAAAAGAAAGTTTGGCTTTGTTTTGAAGAATTTGTTTTTAAAGTTTACTTGCACTTTAAGTTAAACGCCATAATTTCCAAGTTTCCATTTTAAAATGGGCAGTTCTTTGGGACCCATGTACTTTTTTCCCCTCACTGGTATTCCTCTTTTCGAGGAGCACCAGAATGCCTGGGGGGTATGAATATATTACAGTGATTCTATAGCCCTAATGGTCAAAATAGCATGTATTGAAACATCACAACATGTAATGTAATAAATAAAATTGTGCAAATATAATACATATTTTCCTTCTAAATATATTCCCAGTAACATAAATAGCTATCAATTGACAACAAAGCTTTATAAAATGTATTGATGGAGCCCAGCCCCCTAGACATACCTCTAAACTTTTGCTTTGCCATAACACATGCAAGATTCTATGGAAAGCCAGGGCTGAGTCAAGCTCCCCATCCAAACTCTTCCTGAGTGGAGGTTTGTGCATCTACTGGCACAAGTCTTTCCACAAAGCCTTCCAATGTGGTCCATATGCCGCCTACTCTTGGACACTGGAATATTACATCATATTCTTTGGCTCTCCAACAGCATGTGGTACACAAGACTCAAGGGGGGGAAGCAGACTCACAAACCTCCATTGGGCTATAGTGTCTTTTAAGGGGACCTGAGGGACAGCTGCTGCATGCCCCTAAGGTAATGCTGGCCATTTTGTTCCACATTAAAGATAGCCTGGTGGACAGAAGATGGAATCAAAGTCAAACAATCTAGATTTCATAATAAAGTGGGAGTTAATGAACGGTGAATCTATACAATTATCTCTCTAGCATTGAACAGTTTCTCTGTTAGCATGTATGACTACCTCGTTTTCTGCTTTTCACAGCACAATGACTTCTGACATTATGGCAAATGTTTTTCTGCTTGCTACATATACCAGTTCTCACTTGATGATCTTGTCACCTATCTGATTTACTTCTTCATTGGTGTGAATTCACCAAGGAAAGCTGTAAGGGTAGAACGAGTGATTGCAAATTAGGTATTAATACTTGAAACCGAACATCTCTTATAGTATTCCCTTACACTGCATGACCTTCAAATTACTAGCTTGATATCAATGCACTGTACTTTATCAGATGTTTCAGGCTTCATATATCTTTTAATAAGTATCTGAAGCGGAAGGTGTAAAATGGCTTTTGTCACTGTATCTCATCTTTATCCTATTCATTTTCAGTTTGCTTTCTTTAAAATGCAATTTCCCTGTAATACGCAGGTAGCACACAATACACAAACATCATTCAGTGCTGTGATAACCTTTACTGCAAGGAATACCATCCCGTCACATATCTAATCACAGAAAGAGCAGAGGGAAAAAAGGAAGGATGGTAGTGATATATAAGAAGGTTTGGCATTTAAATGGCATGGAAATCAAACTCTAGATTTCTCTGATGCTTGTTATGGTTTAAAAAGGAACCTACACTGCTGTATTAATGAGCAAGAAGGCAACCTTGATTAAAGTAAATGTTGGGAATTGGAGGGGGTTAACATGCACATCTTCGGATGCGGGGGATACAGATATAAAATATGTCTTTCATCTCTCCCATCCTTTCCTTTTCATGTTCATTCAACCATTTAGTACGGTTGATAGAAATTTAAATCTGGCACTGAGGTGGATAGACATCCATGACTTGTTGGAAGAACATGATGTTGGAACTCTGAAGGTGTGTTCTTTAAAGCTCTGGTTTCCAGGGGGCTATTGTGGGGTTCTGCATCCCCTTTCCACTTCCTATTAACTGTAGACAAAAAGGAATGACATGGCATATACTCCATGGGGCTATTCTAGGAGAAATTAGATGAAGTAACAGGACGGCCACAATGGGAACAAGACGATGTAAAATACATCATCCTCAATTGGGGTTATAAAAGATACCTCTTCTCTTTTTGGGTTGTGATTGCAGCAGGGGTCACCATTGAGATCTGGGTAGAGCTGTCCTGTGTTTGGAATCTGAAGGAATTGGGTTGGTGAGATAAAAGGTAGTTAAAGGGAGATTATTGTCCTGTAAATTTAGGCTTTATGTTACGAATATCTCTATTTGTAATTATACGTTATATCAGTATCATTAAAGCCAAATAAATACTGCAGATGAACCTTTCCTTAACTGTACAGCTGGTAGGAATACCATAACCTGACAATGCATTTTGATGGGCCAACCGAAATAATGTGTACATTCAACACAAACAACATGCCACTTGCGACTTATTGTATTCTATAAATAAGAAGCATCTTTTTTTTTAAAACAAAATAAAATTTTAAGAAAGGCTGCAATTTTAATGAAAATGCATCCACATATTAAAGGTAGCATTCATTATATTACACTTATTTCTTTGGTGCCAGCAGATTCCGTAGCGCTGTAACAATCAGTGGGATAATTTAAGTTCACAAACAACATACAAACTGGTACAAAACGAGAAGAGGGCCCTGCGATATTACATTTAACCAATGTGAATGTCAAAATGTGCAACTGAAAATGTTAGGTATTTATGATTTCTATATTTTTAATTCTGAATGCATTTTTATTATAGACTCAATAAAATGCAGTTTATGTTGAGTGCTTATGAAATACGCAGACATCCAAACGAGTGAAAATCTCCCATTTATGTATTTTTAAGCTGTCGCTGGACATGTGCGTGAACAGCTGGGAGAATTATATAACTGAGAACTTCCTAAATATCATATGATAAATCAGCTTGGTACTATATTAACCCCTTAATGACAAAGCCCATACATGTACAGGCTCAAAATGCATTGTTTTCAATGGGTTTAGGGACCGCCCATTGTCCTTAAGGGGTTAAAATATAGTTTATTTAAATAGGCACTTGCATTTGTTTACATTTTTATATATATATATATAAAAAGGGGAAATAGCACATTATGTTATAGGAGCTATACTATGTTAAGTTACTATAAATCCTTACTTTTACCCTGTACACATTTACCTGTCCATTTCCCTTTAGTTTCCCTTATAGTTAAGTGACAACTAAGAGACCTACATAGTCCTGAAGGCTTACAATCTAATGCAAAATCTTGTCTACCAAAAAAATATGATTTTTAACCCCTCAATGACAATTGTTGATCTGGGCACATCACCCGAAAACGAAGGGTTAACAACAATTGACGTGCCAGGACCGTCATGACTTTGTCATGACCCGGGCGAGGAGGTCTGGTAGGAGTCCAGGTGCAGGGGATACTGGGAACTCTGTCTGTACCACTTTATTCATGGTGACGGAGAGATGGGTACAGACAGGATAGCAGGACTGGAAAGCAGAGAGACAGGAGCTGAGGCAGGTACAGGTTCAGGAGCTGAGGCAGAGAGACGGGAGCTGAGGCAGGTACAGACAGGTTCAGACACGGGAACGGAGGCCCACTGGCAGGGCGGACGGGAACGGAGGCCCACTGGCAGGGCGGACGGGAACGGAGGCCCACTGGCAGGGCGGACGGGAACGG
>VKOC01000006.1:37494483-37505350 GCA_009364415.1 Spea multiplicata
CAGGTGTATTAACCCTAAAATGTCATCTTGCTGTAATATAAAGCCCAAGTATTGCTTAGTTTGGGCTGTTGAGTAGTGTTGAATGAGCATTGGTGTCCTGTGCACCTTAAGATCTGATGCACTGCGTGGAACTGCGTGTGAATTTCTAACTGGGTTGCAGAAGAAGACACTAAATGTCATCTCAGAAGAGCATGACGCCCTGCATCTTCTGTACCAGTATGTCTTAATATATGTTAATGTTATTGCCAATTTTAATGTTATGATTGTTTTACACTGTCCTCTTATAGTAATAGTGTTATGATGTTCTTCAGGTACAGTCCTTACTGGGTTATCCTTAAAATGATCCAGGTTGTCCATTTGCCATGAACCTGCTCAAAAATCAGCTCGGAATGCCTTTTCTTCCAGTTTAACTACCATCACAGTAGCAGAACAGAAAAAGGAATAAGCCGTGTGTATTTTTTAAAAACTATATTGTTACATTACAATCGCTTGTGATCACTGTCATTATGTGATGTTTCAGAAACACTTCTTGCCCACAGACCTCTCCGTGCTTGTTTACATCGCTGTAGCGCTTGCTGAATCACGTAGCTTTAATGTTTTCACTGGTTAATTAGACCGTTGGCCTGAAACTTCTATGGTATTGCTCGATGCAGCAAAATAAAGCCTCATCAGACTTATTTAGAAGGTATAATTAAGGAAAGTAGGTAGACAGTGGGAAAAGAAAACTAGAACCTTTCTTGTAAGGAAACGAAAAGAGAAAGGAGGCCTCGAGAACTCCTGCCTGTGAATGATGACTAGAAATTGGATATGTCTGAGAAAACTGAATTGATTGTGGAGCCCCTAGCAACATTATTTTTCTTTTTCACAAAATGCTTTGTTATATGAGTAGACTATGGGAAAGTAGAAGCAAAATATAACACCATTTCCAAAAGCAGATTGAGCAAATATAACACCATTTCCAAAAGCAGATTGAGCAAGTGAAGTGTATTAAGAGAATAAAGAAAGCGAGATCACATTATGCTGGGTGTACACGGTGTGGCTGTGGTATCGCATGTTCACAGAAAAGATTAACTCTCTCTCTCTCTGTATAATTAATACCATTTCTCATAATAGTTGGTCTTAGGAACTGACGTGTTGTGAAATGTCATTTTTGGCATATTTTTTAATATAACATTTGTTTTGATTTCTTTCTCTAAATAACCCGCTAATAATGGATGTAGGCACACAATATAACTTTATTCAGCTCTGTTATGTCCTTACCTGCTATGAAACGGACCCCAGCCAACAGATGTATTCTTCTGTGTCCTCTAGCCAAGAGACATGCTTTAAATGGATGCCTCCCAGCACCTATTTAGATACTTTGTTTATTGAGGCTGTTTTGCACACAGGTTTGGCATTGTATTTTGCATTAAATATCAACATATTTATTTTTTTAATTCACTGATGTGTCCAAACCTGTTCCTTGAGCCACATATCTATACTCCCTTTTTGTTTTTCTGTATTGAACCCGCCTTAAACTTTTTTCAGCTAATCCAAGTTGATATTTTATTATATTATTATTATTTGTTTTATATAGCGCCATCTAATTCTGTAGCGCTGTACAATGGGTAGACAGGACACAACAAGCATGTAACATAACAAATTGACTAACAGAGACAACAGGTGAGGAGGGCCCGGCTCAAACGAGCTGAGGAGATGTAGGGAGGGGAATTTTAAAATGAACCCTGAAGCGCACAGGCAGCCAGTGAAGAGACTGACAGAGGGGAGAGACGTTAGTAAAGCGATGTGAGAGGAAGATAAGTCTGGCAGCAGCATCCATGGTGGATTGTAGAGGGGTGAGACGGGTAAGAGGCAGACCGGCTAAGATAGAGTTACAGTAGTCAAGACGGGAGATACTTATATAATAAGGTATTGTAGCAGGTGGCTTTTAGCCAAACCCATTTCCGTAGTCCCCATTAATGGCCCAGGTGGGAGAAGTATATCAAGAGTTGGGAACAGTATGGATACCACTTTGTCATACTAATGGCCAATCTTTCATACCCCTTTCAATTCCCTTGTATATGTAGGTGCAGTCTTATAATAGACATTCTAGTACACATCCATCACGGGCAATATTGGGTAAAAGTTAGAATGTCACATATCAAGTAAATGGCTAGTTGTCACCAACATTTCTGGAGTATCCAAACTTTCCACTTCCTGCAGTGAAATCAGCTGCAAAGTACTTGTGGCTGCAAAAGTATTCTGCAAGGTCACCCATGGCTGTCAACATTGGTTGCTTGCTTGGGGATTTCTAGCTGCCTGAGTATATTTGTACTACTAATAAATTTGGTATCCCCAAACCACCCTTGAAACTTTGTCTGTACAACTATTTAGAAGAAAAGTTGCAGGGCTCTCTCCACCTAATGTATCGATTTGTCTTAGTCTGTCAATTCTCGTCTTGTTATACCCCTTGAATGTATGTATTGTATTAAGCGCTGCGTAAACTGTTGGCACTATATAAATAAAAGATAACTTTTGATGTAGCCAAATTATATTAGTTGAGGTTTAGCAAGGAGCTGTATTTTAGGCCACTGAGACTCTCATGCAACTTAAAGTCTTCTCACCATTAATGAGGCACCTGTGTGGTAGGCGTAATGTTTAACCCTATGCAGGCTGCAGCCGCGAGCTGCCAGCCGCCGTCATTCAGGGGGAGGGGCTTGTGGGGGTGGAGCCAGGGGGCGGCAAAATTATGTTTTGCCTAGAGTGGCAAAAATCCTTGCACCAGAACCTTCAAAAATGCACAAACAATACAGAAAGGGAAGCACACTCTTACAAGCATAGTATTCAGATTCTGGGGTGCTGTTCTACACACAACAAAACATGAGCTCAGAGTAGAACCAGCAAATTCTCTAAAAGTACCAACCTGAGGTGTAAATACAGGGGATTCAGTCACACTATATGGCCACCCATATTCCTCAGCCCACCATTCCGTCTTCTGGTGAGTTCTATCTAATTTGACATGGATATATTGCTTACCAAGGAGCTGAATCATTGTGACCACTCTACATTAGCAAAGACTATATCCACATCACTGTTCTCCACAAATACAGGACTTTGTGCATGATATTCTTAACTCTGGCCTTATCACCATAGCAACCAAATGAATGTTCTGATCAGCAGGAACCTAATGGTTGCTATGGTGATAAAGCAAATTTTTGAAACTTTGCTTAAAAATTGCTGTTTATAAATAACCCCAAATATCTAACATTGTATTCAGTAAGTATAACAATATATAATAGATTTTCATGTGTGGCAAAAATAGAAAATGAATCACATTTGTTAATACAATACTTGGATCTCTGTAAAAGCATACTACTGCTAGGGAATATTTTACAATATTTATTATTTCCAAGGTAATTTAGTTTTTCTCATTTGACAAGCAGAATGTACGCGCTCATACAAACTGAAGATTGTTATTTCTTATCTAAATATATATTATTTACAGACGGGGAATACCTTCCATATACCGTCATACATAAATACTGTATAAACTTCAGCTAGAAATAATAGTAAATTGATAAGTTGATCACAGCGTGAAATTAAAGAGCAGTCTGGAGAAATAAACAGATTGTTTCTAATTTATATAGTGGAGGCTAATAAAATGTTTCTGTAAAATTCAGAGGAACAGCGAATCTTAAAAAAAAATACCTCTGCTGCAAAAACTGATAGGGCAAGACTTCAAATGAAAGCATTGGCTATGTCCAAATGTAATTGTGTCTGTTCTTTTCATTTTCCAATATTTGGCATTGGTACAGTACATTAATTGGCCCAATATGAATCATTTTTCTGCATTGTAAAAATATGGACGTAAAAAAAAAACAACTAATAACCCATTGCCAAAAACTGGATCTCTGTAGCAAAGTGGAGATCATTCCAGAACCCAGGAAATCAGTTCCATGGAAATATATTTTATTTTATTTTATCGAGCCTTGTCAAAGGGAGGGGGAAAGTGAATTTTACCTTGCCTCAATTGTTATATACACAAAATTACTGTGAACATTTTAGTTCAATAATAAAAGTTAATGAACCTACCGTTAATAAAAATCTATATATTTCATTCAAGTATAATCTCAAATTAATGAAATTAATTTTAAAACCTCAAAAACCTCAAACCTAATCCGGTCCTTGGTCCGGTCTTAGATTCAGTGGTCAAATGCCTATGCCTGGCATGTTTACATTCCCTCACAATATTTACCTTTGCTGAAAGCTTGCTATACTCGCAGTGAATTTGAAGGCCTCCTTACATTACATCTAGCCTCTAATCCCCTAGTTCATAGAGGATTTTTTTTTTAAATTTTCACTAGATTTTTTTTTTTTGGGGGGGGTGACAGAGCTTTACTTGACATGCTACCTAAAGGACCACACACAAAAATAGTAATTCTTCAAAAAATCAACTCAGAGAAGAGACTCATCGACCAACACTGGAAATTAACTATACTTGTACAGATACCCATTTTATAGATCTGAGCGATAATGGCGCTATTTTAATCAATATCTAATAACAGATGTTAAAAACAGGGAGCACATAGCATATGAAGAAATTCTCAATTGATGCTTCCATTTTGAAGGTTTAGCATTCCCGTTGTTTGAAGTAGTTCTGTTTATCGATTCTGGTCCTGGATATTGGACTTCTCCTGTCTCCATGACACCCCGACCTTTTTGCTGGCTGGATGTTGATTTTACTCGGACCGGAATCAGAAAATAACATCTCTTGGCCATAGTAAACACAAAAGCAAATTATCAATAAATCCTTAAATTAAACAGTATGTTCATCAGCTCTCCAGCATAATTATCCAGGAAATATTATATAGGGGAGTGTAATGTGTATACTGGGGCCACGCCATCAGATCCTTCATAAGGCATGCGTATCTTCAAAACGATTTCTTGGACATTTACCTCCAGAGTGAATTTAGGATTATAATTAGTTGTTTAATTTGCTTGTTATCTCAGTGGAAATAATGTTAGGTATGAGAGACCTTTTAATACATGTGTTCGTGTTTAAATTAAGCACAATTACCCAGCAAGTGTGTTCAAGTGTTTCATGGCTAAAGTGTTTTTCGTTTTTAAAAAGCAGAATGTGAAATGTCATGTAGAAGTGGTAATTTTATCATGCAGCCTAAATGAATGCAGCACAGCAGAATTGGGGTTTTATTCTAATATATGCATGGAACCTTTCAAATCACTATATGACAAAAACCACACAATGGATTATAATGCAAATCTATTCTGCACAACATCTTGTACTGTACCTTACCATTTGTTCCTGCAGTGCCTCTAATTATACCTAAAATAAGTTAATAGATTGCACTTTTGTGCAGTGGCTCTTTCAGCCAGAAATATAAAACAACCTCCAAATATTGCCAATGTTCTGCTTTTCTTTACTTTCTAGGTCCAATGGGAAAAGACTGTCCGCATCTTGTGTAAAAGGTTTAAGCCACTGTAGGCTTATAACTTTCCTGCTCTAATCCATTGCCTTAAACCAGTTATAGAGTACAGGGACAAGAGCGTGACTGATGCATGGGCGAGACTATTGTCCTGTTGACAAGAATTTGTCCCCCTCCCCCATTGTATATATCTGCAGCGGAATGGATAAAGTTAGATTACATTTGACTAATAATCTGCGCACCTGCTTTTATTATATATTTACGTAATGATATATGACTATATATGAAACCTATGTTTTACTGTGTTTGGTAGAATTAATATACTAAAAGACTGACTTTTGTATAAATGTTAATTTGTAACCACAAAATCTGTCACCACCTTTCTACCATAGAAAAACAAATAATACAGGGAGTATATATTGCGTTTTCAGTGATTTAAACAAGGCAATATTATTTTTAAGGTCAACCTTATGAAAATGGTACGATATGAAAGTATGTGTTATAGTGCGTCAGTTGTTTTGCACGTTTATGATCGGCTGTTCTCGCTTTTTCCCATGAGTTTGGTCTCATAGTGGGAATGATATTGAAAGCCTTTCACTGCTGAGCAGCTCTTGATTCTCCAGGAGATCTTTTGGTTGATTTCATGGCACAAACTGTATGTTTGGAAGATATTCTTTAAATATTATCTGGGTTTGACCCAGAATTTCCAGTTGAAATACAGCTTCTCTGAGTCTCTGGGTCACTTTCCTTTTTCTCGGAGCAGGGGAGTAGTGTAAGACCATACCATCTGTCCACCCACCTCACCTCCTACTTCCTTTCCACTTAATGCAGTCCTATGCACAGCTAGCCCCACCCACCCACGCACAGCACCACCTCTTCACAAAGCCACGCCCCTGATGAGGGAGAACTCCAGATAGCCGACCCAGGAAAGTTTCCACGTATGTACATAATGTGTGTTTTTTTTGTGTCTCCTTCAGAGTCTTCTTTGCTGTCCTCAGCAGTAGAATGATCCAAAAGTGTTTTTGTTCCCTTCCAAAGGAGCCATCAAACATATACCGCTACTAATAATGCATAGCTCCTGATTATGCTATCATTGCTGGGCACTCTGAATTCAAAGTCCCTGCACACCCTTCCGAGAACCGTCTTGTGGTTGTTTTCTGCAGAACTAACAATGCCCTTGCATTGCCACACAGGACAAAACAAGTCAACAAATGAGTGGAGGCACTCAGAGACAGTGCAGTTAGATATATTACTTAAAGCTACCTATCCTAAAGCTACCCTCTCTATCCTAATTACTTAGAAGAGCTTTCTTAGGAACGGCTTGTTTTCACATAGTATGAGCTACTCAACAAGGAAATTGAATATAACAAAATCAGCTTGTTTCCATGTAAGAAATAAAGTAATTATGTATTCTACTATAACATTCTTTAATAATTCAAGTAAAAGGAAGCTGGTTACAGTAACCTTATGGCCTGATAAAAAAAAAGCGACTGTTGCTTTACCTAAAATAAATGGCAATGATTTAGACTTTTGAAATACGAGCTGGGTAGGCAAACATAAATTTACTTCTTATGTAGATGGAAACATCTGGCAAAAGTACATACCATAATTATCTCACTACGATTGAACTGTTCTAAAAGAGTATTATCTCATAGTTGTTTCCTAAAAATCTCTGTATTGAAACCGGATATATACATTAACAATGGTGGATTTGGAAATGTATAGTGTAAATTGAAATGAACAATAGTGGAGGTTTGAGACAGAAGACAGAAGTGCAAGATCTATCCCATCTGGATATTTCGGCAGATACCCAGGCCTGCAGTTGGAGTCATAAGGCAGAAATATTCTGTGATCCCTGGGGTGTTATAAGTAAAACCGTGTCAGGGCAGTGGTGTTCTGCTTAAAATTTACAGTACAAGATGAGGGAATAGATTTAGTCACATAATCCCCAAGTAATCCTGACTTTCTAAAAGAAAGCTTACATTGCATGCGGGTCTACTTTAATGTTATTAAACGTAACAGAATAGAACATTCACATTCATTGTGTAAGGTCATCTAATCAGAATGACTCTTGGTAACTGTGGTGATGGCTGGAATTATTCCAGGATCCCAGAGTTCTGAAAAACAGTACTTAAAATACATTCCTTTTCAGCAATTTTTCATACGTGACTACCAGTCACACCCAAACTATCCCACAAATGCTTAAACCATTTCATCATTTGTATTCGGTAATTGAATTACTGGAAAAAGGGATTCCAACATTTGCAACTAGATTTTTGTTCATTTTTCTTGTGTATTTGCCAATGCACACAACTCACCCTTTTCTTTATGATTATTATCATTTAATGATAGAAATGTTATTTAGTGGAATTTAATAACTGCTGTGACCTTTTACTCAGACATTTCATAGCGGAGATAACTCGGACCCCTCAATCAATAATTTCTTTTATATCTAGTTTTATTAATAATTTAATCTATATTTAGAAATCTATGATTTCAGGGGGATTTTAAAAAATAAATGGCACCTTTTTTGAGCTGTTGGGATCCAGTACTGGGTCTGGACCAAAATTTTACAGAACCCCGAGTTAATGTATAGTAGTAATTATTTTTTACATTATAGGTGGAACCCTTTATAAATTTTTGCTCAGCCTCCCCCATTAATATTATTCATGATTTGATAATTAGATAATGACCTAAAGTTATGTGATAATATAAGTTCTAATATAAGGATCAACAAATGTTATGCAGTTGAAGGAGCCAACAGAAAAATGTAGGAGTCAGTCTCTGTGTCGAGCTGGTTAGTGTGTTTAACAAGCTCCTGAAATTTGTGGAGCCCTGGTCTAATATATTACAGACAAAACTACAGATATATATTTATATTAACTGTATTCCACTATTCAAGCTAAAAATGCCAGTAGCACAACATTCTGTGTCTGATTCGCCCACTAAAATACATTTTATTTTTCTAAATGTGGGTCCTCTCACCTTCAAATATGTCAGTGGTCCTTATCACATGCTCGATATTGAGTTAAAGTACTTAGCAATGTATCATTAAAATGTACGAAACACAAATTATCATGGACGTTTGTTAAAAAGTTAAATGAGAGACAGCATCCTGTCCCTGGCAGCCAAAGAAAAATGTATATTAAAATACTTAAAAGTACTTTAATATGCTTTTTTATTATTATTATCGTAAGGAGAAGCTGATGCTCGCCACCTCATCCATAATCTTATTGGCTGCTTCAAACCACCAATCAGTGACAGGAAAGCGCTCCTGTTCTGTGCATACGCACGGCAGGAGGGTCTGGTTAGTCTGTCCCCCGACAGTGTACTTGAGCCAGCCCTGGAACTTACTGGGGATAAGTGTATCGTATGTCAGTAGGTGTGTTTGCTGTAATTATTTATCACGCTCCGGGTGAAGTAAAACCTCCTCACATTACATGTAAGCTGCTGACCTCTAGTTGTAGACTATGAGGTCTTGTTTGAGCATTTTATAAGCAGCCGAAAGTATGATTTTACTATGTGTACAAGAGGAACTTTTTTTATAAATCAAAGTTGCCCTGATAAATGTCATGCCATATGGGATCCGTGCTTACACCTGATGGGACAACTTTCCTGAACCATAAACATATTGGATTTTATTTATCTTGCTTGGTTAAATAATACTTAAATCTTAATTTCCAAGTTTGGTAACTGTATTAGTCCATGTATCTTGCTGAATGTGCTGTATAGCTGGGATAGTCATGATAAATTTCATTATGTCTTACTTTGTTATTCCATCTGTATTATGTAATGTACCATAATTATTGGAATGTAATCATGATAACTAAATGAATTAATAATTGTTCCTGGGATTCCTTTTTTTGTTCTCTCAAAAAAAGGCAATAAAAATCCATTGTATCGAAAGTACTATTTTACCAAAAAGATGGTAATACCTAAGAAAGATTTAGAATAGAAGTAGTGATAGCAACCAAACACAGAAGGGGGAAACAGAAGTTTCTTGTATATGCATAATTCTCTTTTAAATAAGGAAAGACGAGGGTAGATTCAATTATTTTGTGCGTCACTTTTTTTGAATTTTGCATTCACAAATTAATGTTATATGTTTGTTTTTTCTATCTTTACTGTCATCTATTCCTGGATATTTCCACCATCTGTGCATTTTTCAAGGATTTATGCACATTCAAAACAAGCAAATGAGATATTCAAATCATTTACTTCTACATTAAGCACTTCTGAAGCAAAACCCAAACAGACATATCTGCTGAGACTGTACCCATTATATTTATTCTCTGTAGTAGTGCCAAAATTCTCCACATCACTGAATGCATTAGCTAAAAAAGCAGACCACTTTACTGCACTGTGCATACAGTCTGTATCCCATCCTCGCCACAGCAACATCATTTTCCCCGCAGAATTTAGGAATGCATTGTTTTTTAAGAATATTAATTTAACAAAATGTTATGCTTTTTTTGCTTATTTTTTTCCCAGGCTTCTTATTTTGAGGTGTTTTTCCTAAGTTTGCAGAAAATTTAAGTATACAGTGAATCCACTCTTATTAAAATTAGAGTTTCAGTGGAATCTCAGCTTAGTGTCTGTTAGTTTGCCACAGGACCAAACCTGAAAAGAAATGCGACGCGTTTGACATTATTTTGCGCCGTGCTAGAAATGCAAAGGAAAATTGCAGAAGGCACAGGGAAGGTACCCTGTATTCAAGTATTTCAGAGTATTTCAGAGTATTAAATGTCAGTAGGATGAGGCTTGAATGTCTTTTTTTGTAGATCATAATGCCCAGCAAATAATAAGTGGCTACATTTGAAAATTCTTAGAAAAAATATCTTGAGACAACTGGATATTCACTTAAGTGTGAGGGCTTAATGTGTTCCCAATGTCTCTTCTCATTTGGAGACGTAATTTACATTTCATGGTAATAGATACTGTCTCTAAATTCTGAACATACATAATAAAAGCCTATCATTTTCTATGCTAAAGTGTTTATACTGCATGTCTAAAATTGTACATGATGTCATCCTCCATCCTTGGAATTGTGAATAATACCTCTATGGACTACTTGGACATCTCTAGTATGTTATTTTAGACTTGGAAAGAATGGCAAGCAATGGTGTACAGAACAGATTTCCAGGTCCCGTTAGAGAAATTGCCAGTACTGTGAATATTGGAGCTAAGCTTCCTTCAGATATTATTACATAGAAGTTTTTCACTTTAGCATAGAATATTAGGGCTGCAACTAATGATTTTTTTCATAATCGATTAGTTGGTCGATTATTTTTTCGATTAATCGATTCATCGGATAAAACAAATGAATGTAAATTTTTCATTTATTTAAAATAATTTAATAAACAAATGATGTTAAATACAAACAGCAGAGTAAAAAACGTTGATAAAATGCATTTCTTGTCTTTATTTCCCAACCAGCCCCCCAT
>VKOC01000006.1:37520081-37550958 GCA_009364415.1 Spea multiplicata
CTCTTAATTTCACAGTGTGTTTACATGATACCAAATAGCATGTGGCTTTTATGTTCTTTTTTTACTTGGAAACAATGCGAGAAACAGTGTTGTAATTCATTCACTCATATTCATAGCAGTTTTATAACATAAATGCAAGTACATGAATGAAAGTATCAAGGTTGCCAGGAAGGTGCACATTAAAGGACTACGTACGTCTTTAATTCTTGCTGTAAAATTAAATACTATTTCTTATAGTTTTCTTAATGGTAATCTGGATAGATAATACAATTGTGCATGTTGTGGGGTTTATTCACTGTGACTTGCGCATAATGCACATCATTTATGTTTGTGACAACAGTTAATATTTTTGTGGATAATGTGGAAATTGTCCTGTTATTTGGACCAAGTTCACCTACAGGACCTGGAACACTAGGATTCGATCTGAGCACCTATATGCCCTATACTGCATTTGAATTACGCATGATTAATACGGGGCTTTATTGTTACTTAATTACAATCACTTAATTATTTTGTCACTTGGTGAAATACTTATGGCTCAAAATTAATGGTTTGCAAGCCCTTATTTAACAAGAACACTCAGGGGCATTTTACCAAGAGCAAAAAAACAAACTTGGGAGTCGCTCCAGACCTGAAGTGTAGCGATCTCTCTGTCCCAATGGGTGCTGAAGCGCGTGGGATCCGGTGCAGAAATCCACTAGGTACAAAGGATCAGAGGTTGCCAGCTGACACCCAGGAATAGAGAGGAAGCATCCATTGTAAAATATATCAAAATTTAATCAAGTCCATAGACCATAAAATCAAAACAAGAGGTACATAAACAGGCACAGGGTAGAAACACAGGCTAGACGCTTAACGCGTTTCGCACGAGGAAGTGCTTAATCATAAGCAGCCTCATTTTACCAATAAAAAAGTTTGAGGGTAATAATTCAGGTGAAGGGAGTTCTGTCACCTTTTGCGCCCCCACGCCTCCTACGACTCCCCTCAATGTTGTGTGATTAAAAAACATACAATCACTCACTCATCCTTTCTTACAGTGCCTGGTATATGTGGTAAAGGCTGCCAGCACACCTGGAAACTTTACAAGGTAGGTTACCTGGAGCTCTCCCTCTCCTGGTAGCTTCGTAAGAGGGCAGGCCTAGCCCTGCATGGATGTGGGCTAGTCTTAATTAGACAGGGACTGGGCATTCTCAAAACTGCTCCTCTGTCTGGAGAAAGAGGTGACTGACCCAGAGCCCCAGGATTTTACCCAGGTCAGGTCCAGAGTGTTCCCAGGTATGACTGCCAGTCTTCTACTGTTGGCCCAGTATTTAGGCTCACATTGGGCCAGTACTCCTTGTTGAAATATGACTTCCATCCATGTGGAATTTCAGCTAGCCCATCGGTACATCTTCACCCTGCCCATTGGGTCAGCCTGTCCCTGATAACTCATATGTTCACCAATTTCATAGGGATGAAAAAAGGACCTTATTATTTTATCACATATTTTTTCACTCTCAAACCTTTCACACTTACTAATTCTAGTCCTTAGTGTCTATCAAGAACGTTCATTAAAGTGGTCATAAAACGGAATGTACGGCTACAATGTGCTGGTCGTAACAAGCGTAGAAGGGAATTTCAAGGTGATTTCACATCTGTCAAGGTATTAAATTGTTTACATATATTTATGAGCGTGAAATATGATTTCATAGAGAAACAGATTATATTTATATGACGTAGCCCACGCAAACATAGAACATGTATGTGCATTTGCTCTGAAATTATCAGTTACACCTTTCCCACCAGTGACTAGGTGAAAAGCATTTTGCTTGAAATGTGTGAAGAGAAGGTTAAAATTGTAGATGTAGCTGAATGTAAACGTTAAATAATGAACGTGTCCAGGGGGAGTCAAAATACATAGCGTGAGCAGATGTTCCACATTAACTTGAGTTCTAGAAAGGTTAATCTCTCTAATATGAGCATGTGCTTACAGTGTAGGGTTCCTTAAAGGTACATCCTCCCCCAAAATGACCCACACTGAAAGCGAGGAAAAGGTAATGTTTTATAGGGCATGTTAATAAATCCATGTTCATTTCGCTGTGCTGTGGCTTATTACTTTTTCTATGTGCCGTCTTTAGATGTAGTTACAGACCGTAAATAAGTTTAGCATTTTATTAAAATGTGTGAATAGTGTTCATTCAATAAAGTGGGCCACATTTTCTGTGTAACTCTAGTTCTCAAGAGGTGCTGATAATTTAAAATAATAATACCGCATGAACATAGTTAGGTCATTTAATGGCTGATCCCTTTATTGACTCACATGTACTCACTAAAAAAATCATTTGCAAGAGAAGCTCCATTAAAGAAACAGAGCAGCCATATCGCAAAGGGAAATGCATATATTTTTCACATAGACTAGTGCAGTTTACTACACATAAACATATGCATATTTACATTTTTACCATTTCACTTCTATTCTACCTGAATCTGCTGTGGCAGAGAGCGTACTTATGTACACGTCTGCACATGAGCAGTAACACATGTCAACTAAACACATATGCAAGCTGGGCTCTTATTGAAGTCATGATCAACGAACTCCAATGTAATTTCCATTTAAATTGAAATGTTTTCTTTGAGCATTTTATAATCTGTTGTATACAGTAGTACATCATTTATGTTTTGTTTGCTGGTCCATTATTTTGTATCTGCTTATCTGGAGATCACTAATATATGTCCTCATATGTCGAATGGATATATGATGATGACACCTTCACTTTTAAACCCCAGTGCATCGTTGTCATCCCATCCATTCCTCCTTTCATCTGGGATTACCAACATATGAAAGAAATAGAAGTCGCCAGCACAGTGGCTGAAGAAATAACCGTGCAGACTTGGTGATCTGGTTGTATACTGGAGATGTCAAGCAACCCGATGAGCATTGGTTGTTCTAGCAGGTGAATGCTTTGCCTAGGTAATGGCTTAATATTAGTTTAATAAGAGGTTTTTTTAGCAATTATATATATATAATCATATATACTATATTTATATATATATATACTATATATATATATAAAATCTCTTTGTATTTTGTAATACTTAATAAACTGTATTATATTGTCATTTAGATAATCAGACGATTTGAATAAGAAAAGTGAATAATTATTTATTATTATAATAAAACTTTTTCGCAAGTTCTTGAGTATATATATATATACTGTGTATATATATATATATATCTTGATCTATTGGTGGTTCGCGTTTTGTATGTTAAGAAATGTATAGTTTAGTAACTATATTAGGTTTATATTGTTTTAAGAAGAAAAGCTGCTGCGCTCTTTTTGTATTGACAAAGCTGTACTGGTTAGAAAGATTGTGCTAGTTTTATATGTTTTCATAGGTTTTATAGTATTTTAAAAATAGGTTAATTAGTATCAGCTTAGAAATGTCAACAGACTGAAGATCTACAAATGCATGCAAAGCAATAACCTTTTTTGTGGGTGTTTGCACAGAGATTAGGTCATTAATGCACAGAATTCAGCAGCCTGGTCAGCACACAATCGTATCTACCATTTCATTAGAAGAAAGAAATTTCATACATATTTGCACACAATTTTAATTTTTAAATTGCAAATTTGTAATGTGTACATATATACAGTATCTCACATTTTTGTAAATATTTTATTATATCTTTTCATGTGACAACAGGTAAGAAATGACACTCTGCTACAATGTAAAAAGTGAGTGCACCCCTAAGTGGAAATGTCCAAATTGGGCCTAATTAGCCATTTCTTCTCCCCGGTGTCATTTGACTCATTAGTGTTCAGGCGTGAATGGGGAGCAGGTGTGTTATATTTGGTGTTATCACTCTCACACTCTCTCATACTGGTCTCAACATGGCACCTCATGGCAATGAACTTTCTGAGGATCTGAAGAAAAGAGTTGTTGCTCTACAAAAAAAATGGCCTAGGCTATAAGAAGATTTCCAAGACCCTAAAACTGAGCTGCAGCACAGTGGGCAAGACCATACAGCGGTTTCACAGGACAGGTTCCACTCAGAACAGGCCTCGCCATGGTCGTCCCAGAAGGAAGCCTCTTCTAAAGATGATGCACAAGAAAACCTGTAAACAGTTTGCTGAAGACAAGCAAACTAAGGACATGGATTACTGGAATCATGTCCTGTGGTCCAATGAGACCAAGATAACCTTATTTGGCTCAGATGGTGTCAAGCATGTGTGGCAGCAACAAGGCGAGGAGTACAAAGACAAGTGTGTCTTGCCTACAGTGAAGCATGGTGGTGGCAGTGTCATGGTCTGGGCCTGCATGAGTGCTGCCGGTACTGGGGAGCTACAGTTCATTGAGGGAACCTTGAATGCCAACATGTACTGTGACATACTGAAGCAGAGCATGATCCCCTCCTTTTGGAGACTGGGCCGCAGGGCAGTATTCCAACATGACAACGACCCAAAACACACCTCCAAGACCACTGATTTGCTAAGGAGGGTAAAGGTGATGGACTGGCCAAGCATGTCTCCAGACCTAAACCCTATTGAGCATCTGTGGGGCATCTTCAAACGGAAGGTGGGGGGAGCGCAAGGTCTCTGACATCCACCAGCTTCGTGATCTCATCATGGAGGAGTGGAGGAGGACTCCAGTAACAACCTGTGAAGCTCTGGTGAACTCCATCCCAAGAGGGTTAAGGCAGTGCTGGAAAATAATGGTGGCCACACAAAATATTGACACCCAATTTGTACATTTCCACTTAGGGGTGTACTCACTTTTTTTGCCTAGGTTTAGACATTTATGGCTGTGTGTTGAGTTATTTTGAGGGGACAGCAAATTTACCCCAGGCTGTACACTCACTACTTTACATTGTAGTGTCATTTCTTCTGTGTTGTCACATGAAAAAATATAATAAAATATTTTAAAAAATGTGAGGGGTGTACTCACTATGCCTCTACCATTCAAAAGATTTTGTGCCACCATATTACTTTATTTTCAGTCCTGCATATGGCGCAGCCACAATGATATATGCATCTTTTCCTACTGTACTAGATTATTAGTTCATTAGAGTTGTTTCTAGGGAAAATCTATCTCAAACCTAGTACTGTACTAAACCTAGTACTCAGCCTAATCCTTGCACTCTTACATAGCAGTATAAACACCCAAATTATTTATGTGCAAACATCCAAAATGCACATTTGGATCCCAACAGTTGTATGCAATGGGCAGATTTTTTCTAGCAGTGGCTGGTTTCAAGATGTCTTGGAACTTTTAAAAATAATGGTTATTATTTTCCGATATGGATGCTGATTAAAATAAAACATAAAATATAAAAAATAACACCCCTAGACTAAATATATGTCACTTAACATTAAATGGCAGAACAAGACAAATGGAACATATGTTTTTCTGTTTGTTAAGTAGTTTGTTTAGGTTTAATTCCTCTTTTACACCTACTTGCATCTTGCTATGGATCAGTAGTAATTGGTAGAAGGTAATTTAATTGTCTTTGGTCCTTTTTTTGACCTTGAAAATGTGGCACCAGATGTAGAGACAGCATGTACAATGTTGTATGTCCAATGTAATGACATGAACTGAAATCTGTCCAACATACTCATATGGAATAAGTAATGGAAAGGCACTAATTATTATGTTAAATTAAACATCGCTATCACTTTGAAAACGCCATGTAACCACGGTGCTCATTTTTTGGCCATGTTGCTAATTTTCATGAAATGCTATTTTGTTCTAAATCATCTTGCTCTGTTTAATTGTGAGCAAAGAACGTATTCTACTTTGCTATAAGAAGCTTATTTTCATACAGTTTTGAAGTAAACATTAGAATGCCTAGGTATAAATTCTCACCACCTGAAAAGACCAATTTACTAATACGGATTTAACAAGAACTTGGTATGATAAGCTATAAATCAACTGAGTCCAATATGTAGCATAAGGAGAAAAATAGTGTACTTCTTGTAAACAAATAATATTATTTTAACCTTGCAATAGATTTTTTTTTTAATAATAATTTTCACTTGCTCTTGACTACGTTACAATAAACCATGCTGTGTTCAGAGAAAAATGTATTTTTCATGGAGACATTGCTTTAATTTGTGCCATTAGAGAGGAAACCCAAGCTTCTTGAGAATTTCCCACACTCAAGTTATTTTAGAGTGGTCTTAGGTGGAACAGCCTTCCATTGATACAATTGTACAATAACTCAACTGAAATATTACGAAATGCTTGGGTGTAACTGTGCAGCCTGGCCATAAAAATCAGTAAGTTCATTAGAATCAGGTGTGTTTAAACAATTTGAGTCCCATTATTTAGTAAAAATTCCACAAGGGCAGGGATATACCCCTGTTCTGCTTCCGACTGTGGAAGGCACAATGCAAGTAACACTAAAGTCCTCTAAGCAGAACCAGAAAATCTGACATGGAAGGCACATATATGATTTAACTCTGCTTATACCATGGAAAGAGGCAGCAAATCTTTCTGTTTACACATTAAAATAAGAGGGTGATCTGGACCCAGAGGTAGTACAAACTCATCCAAAGCTAAAACAAACTTATACCCTATATGACAAAGTTTAGCATTTCCCCCAAAGCGTAGTTTCCATAAACTATCCTAAGAATGTCATGCCATGTTTGTAAAGACAGGAGTTTACATCAAAGTACTCATTCTCAGTAACACAAGATTTTTTTTAAACTGTGAAAAATATCTTAGTTTAAAAATTCTTGTTACTTCTGTACAGTTAACAAAAATACTTGAAAATATCCTAATGTGATGGGTGGGAGAGACGTCCTTCGGCTAAACTGAAAAATATACAATTATACCAGTTAAGCTGTATATCTTATAGATATATTTTTATAGACCCCACAAAACAAATTTCCTACTTTACGCAGTCAACGTATTTGTTTAATTTTTGCACTTGCATTCACGTCTAATAGAAGGGCAGTTGGTGTGGAGCCATGCCCTAAGATCTCACCAGAGTCAGAGACCTCCAGAGCTCACGTGATTCTTATAATGCCCCACAAAACATTTGACCAGCCAAGAGCCTGTTACCAGTGGCACCTGGGACGTTGGCTTTTAGGAAATGATTGTATGTAATTTGCTAATTAATAAGTAATAGATCAGGCAGCCAACAGGACAAAAACAAATACAAGTTTGATTATTTTTTACTGTGATGTATGTGCTCTAGCTGGGATATCCAACAATCATGGCCTCTTTGCAGCTCTTGAAGACTGGAGGACTTGTATAGCCTTGCTATATGGCATTATGTATAGGGTTTATTCAACAAAGCAGTTTGCAGCAGACCTGTGCTTTTGGGCAATTTTTAATTTTACAAATTAAAATTTTCATGAAATTTCGCAATTTTGTCAATCCTTACCAATGATTGAAAATGACGAGGGACCCTCAATGAAACAAACAAAAACAAAGCACTCACTCATTCTATCTCACACTCTCTCACAATGTTCCCCTAACTTCTCTTCATTCCAGAAGAATTATTAATGACATATACATTATTTAGCGCCAGGCCAGTCCTCTATGCAGGGAAACTTGGTACGGTTGGTCTTTCCTTATGTAAAATAGAATTTGTGAAATGAAAATGTAACTTTACTGTCAACTTGCACGAAAACCTGTCATTCGTGTCCACACACAAACATATGTTGGCTCTAGAGCATAGAAAACATGTTGCTGCATTGTTTAGTTATTACATTAGTGATTTTTGTTATTAAGTACAATAATAATTGGTGCCATTGTTCTCATGGTAGCATTGTTCCTCAATTAAAATTACATATGTCCCAGAATCCAGAGTCTGTCTCCACATCATTAATAGTATGGGATGCCAGAAATCCATTTTATTAGAAAGTACATGGTGTATGTCTTAAAAGGAGTGCAAACGGTAGTCAGGCAAATAATGGCTGTTCTCCACAAACCCATCACAAACTATTGTATATGACAGAGAATTTCAAAAAAACACATGTAGGGTCTTAGTTCTGTTGAAGAGCGAATTGTACTCTCTGGAAAAAGACAACAATTATGTCCTGTGTGGGCTCCTGATATTTGACATAAAAACAAGATCCCAGCTGCTGCAAATATTGTATCTTGTGTAATTGGTTTATGGTCTTTGAGGTATTTCACATTTTTGCCACTAAGCCTGTTCTTCTTAGCAGGAGACATTTCCTAATGAAAACAATGTTTTCTTGTATTATATTCCCACATTCTAAAAGAACGTTGTGTCATAAATTGTGTCATTTGAGGCCCTTTAACCTTTAAATTATGGCAAGCACTGGGAAAAAAAAAATAGTAAAGCAGTTAAAAGATCACTCCTTATATGCTATTAAATCTGACTCAATAGGTTTTTCAGGGATGTGAGTAATGAAAAAATGTGTAAGTACAACAAAAAATACTGCGTCAATAAAAACAACGGAACTACAAAGACGACAGCCACAGCCTACGGTCTTAGCATGACCAGTCTTAGCGATGGAGGCATAAAATCTTTAATGGGTCCATCGGAAAACTGGCTGGTTTTTGCCTATAAAAATAAGCGAATGAGCGCCGTATAAGTACGTTAAGAAGACCACTCTAAGCCAGTGAAAATAATCGGGGCAAATTATAGGGGACACAGTCAGGTCTTAAAATCAAGTCACATACAATATAGTTTTCTCCAACTAATAATACAATATATTAGTAAATTAATATTTAACAATACCCACATTAATGCACGCGGTGTATATTCCATCTTGTTGATTTTTTGTCATGACCTTGGCTCGATATAAAATTCAGGCAAACAGCTGCAGCCTTCGGCACGTGCCGAACGGACCACAGGAGATTGCAGCTGCTTGAGCAAAGAATTTTCAAGAACAAAAAAAAACAAACATATTTTGCTGAAGGTCAGAAAGTACAATATACAATGGTGTTTTTAAAATTTACAACCGATTAACAATAGAAGCAGCCAAATCAATTTTTTTTCCAACATCTCATTAAAAAGTTGGAGGAAATTTTAGTTTAAGGACAAGAGACTATGGTCTCTGGACATCTTATGTGGGGTCTACGTGTTCAAAAGAATTGTGTATTACATTTAAGTGAATGGTGCGCATTGCGCAAATGAAGTATGTGTGAAAGTGGGAATGAACCTGGTAACATATCATGAATCTCTCCAGGTGGAACCACATGAATGGTACCCCAGTTAAGCAGCAAGGCATTGATTTCTCACAGCCCCATTAATCTGAGGTTGAACCACAAGGTACATGATGACCACTGAAACTTTGCTGTCTGTTGGACACCAGAAGAGGAACCTTCTTGTGGTTGAGACGAGATGAAGGACCTGTTTGATCAAGCCCTCCAAGAAAATGACTTTACAAAAAATGATGAACTTTGTATGCAGGTCTGCATATACTCATTATTTTGTTTGGAAGGGTCCAAACTGTCATGATTTCTGTAGAGTTCAACTGCTACGTATATTGATGATGAGTTTACTTTATGCTTCGTGTATGTGCTACTGTAGCGTAAATGCATATTTGATGTGTTTTAAGTATTAAGCATTGTAAGTATAGCCGGGTAAGTCAGCAAGGGATCAAGCCTTGTTTGACCTAACTTGTCAAGATTGTAAGAGTTCAAGCCAACTTTTTAAAGGTCTTTATGTATACCATCCCTTAAAATACAACATGTGCCGGAGTTCATGTATACTAAGAAGACAACAAACACGGTTAAAAGGTTGTGTGAGCTTCTCAAGTCAGCATTAATTATCTTCAACATTGGTGTGGTCTATGCTGTCTGTAAGATGCTTGATATTTTACTAATGTTTCCTCCCTGCCACATTAAGCCATTGTTTCGAGATCAGAGCCTTTAGGTTTATCACTTTAAAGCCATTAGTTTTAGGGAGGTTATAGTGCATTCATTGTTTAATTATATTTTTTTTCGACTCTACAAAGCCATATCCACAAAAAAGATGTTCTTAAAGAGCAAATGTCTTTCTTATGATGTCTTTTTCATGGAATTATTAATGGAAGGTCTTAAGTAGCTGAATTTACACTAAGATTACAATGAAATTTAGATAATCTTCTTGTATACTGGATTTTCCACAAAAATGCTTTCTATAAACATTAACGCTGCCTGTCTATTTAAAAGGATCAAGCAGGCTTTGAGTTTAAAGCCAACCGGATAATCCAGAAAAATTATTCACATTCAACTGGTCTAGGAATAATGGACAAAGTTTTGTAAATTAGTGTTGCTTTACTGCACAAAAACCTATCAAAGGTAAATTACGAAAAAAAAACCATATCAAATATAGCAATATAAATACATGTCAATATATTTATCAACATCAGGACTGCTTCGTTTAAATATACATATCATCACATAAACATTTGTTTCATACATTAATTTTTTTCCAATTTAAATGAAAAATCATTAAATATAAATATATACACGACATAATAAAAGAGCCACAAAGAGGTGACTAACACTGTACTTGAGTTTCCTCAAACCATTATAATTTAAAAATCAGCAATCAGAAAAACTATTTTCAACCATTGCAGTGAAGTGGTTGCCACCGTACCAAGTAATAGAACTCTACAGGACCCCAGCACGTCCATTGCCAGTTCTCAATCAGTTCAGTCGAATTTCCAGGTCCTTGAATGTTAAAAAGGACTCAGCTTGGGAGGAACTCCTAGACTTAAAGCTGCACAGAACTGTTACCTTCAAACTGAGGCCAAGGGTATCCATATCATTCATTTTGAGGGGGATGCACACTTTTCACCTGTTGCTGACTAGGATCTGTGGTGCCCTGCAGTATATGGGATGTATAACCGAGCAATTGTTTCCTTTCTGTGAGTTTTATCGTCATGAGTACTACAAGACAACACTCTACATGCGCTGTCTGCAACATGTGAAATGTGTATGTGTCTTGGAAAAAATGGCCAATAATGGCAACCCTGCCTCTTCCTTACAATACATTTCTTTTTACTTGTGACACTCATCCTATTACCTTTCAGATATGAATTGGTATTCCAGCATTCCAGCATTCACTGCACCTGAATTTGCTCTATTTAATTGGACACTAAAGGGCTGATCATCCAACCCCATGGTATCCCAAACATGATGGTTAACAATAATATAAAACGTGTGAACTCTGTCTCTGTGATGGGTCGATGACAGCCCATAGGAACATATGCTGGTAGACATATGCTGATGATTCTTCGCAGGGCTGCTCATATAAAATATACCCTGAGTATAAGAAAAGAGCAAAACGCATTACGGTTTAAGTTTTTCCATTAGAAAAAACACACAGACTAGATTGGCCGAATAATTCTTATATACTGTTACATAGGATGGGACAAAATTTGACATTTGAAAACAAGAAATCAGTTTACCTGTGCAAACAGACGACAAGAAATACATTGGAAAGCTTTTTCTGTGTTACCTAATAAAGTGTATGTAGAAAATGCCATTATTTCTAGCGCATATAAATCTGCGAATATACGCAGATTTATATCTAAATGTGATTTAAGTGACACCATAGAAAAACAACTTGGCCTGAAAGACTTGTCTTTTTTTACTAGATAAAACTAGGTGTACGATTTATTGTGAAGGGTGCCTCTCTTATCTTCTCTGAAATTCACTGTTTCTTGACACTAATAAGGAATGCCAATGCTTATATTCATCTACACTTCTCACTCTCATTCTCAAACACCCAGGCACTTTCACATTGGAAGCTAAACAAGCAAAAGTGCTCTTAACCTTGCCATTTAACGCATAAAACGTTCAGAAAAGTATATAAATGCTTTAATTGTATACACTAGGCTGCTTGCCGCTAGATTGACACCTCTAATGTTTCCATATGTTACATTAACACTTAGCATATCACATCACTGCATCACTATGGCATTTTCACCCAATGAACCTCATAAATTTCCTGTATGAAATATAGATGTGAATGTTCTATAGTTTTTCTAATCAAAATGAAGGGTTCTCGTCAAAATTCACAAGGAAGCGATTGGTATTTGTTTTAAAGCAAGGTGTTTATTAATTTACCTCTAACGCCATTCGCTTAGGTGCTGGTAGGTAAATCATTTTGACTCACAAAGTGTACAATGTTTTATAAAGAGTAAAATTGCCATCCATACGGCAGAGAGATTTCTTGTCATGGTTGGCTTATGTACAATGAAGCTGATGGGTGGAAACATAGTAGTTCAAATGAAGACTCAAGGTTAAGTGAATAGATGCTTAAGATTTATTTTTTTTCACCTCCAAAAAAACCCCCCTTTCTTTTATGGAGAATAAATCCAAATTGTCCTCCTCCACCTCTTCAAACAGCTTCTGAAGCTAGTTGCTCACTATGGGAAATGAATTATGTTTACCATAGTAAGACTTATATCCACATCAAATTTAAGACTGAGCCCCAAATACAAGGTTTCAAAAAACAGACAGAAGAGGTCTTCTGCAAAAATAATTGTTTACGTTAACACGCTACTTTTTTTAAAAAAAAAATGGAAAACCTCAATGCCAAAAATAAATGTACTAATTCACCTGTAGTCAAGTATAACTACTCTTACAATATAAGCTGCTAGAGATCCCTTGAAGACTGTTTTTTAAGAACCACTGAACTGAAGCATCTGTTCGTTAAGAGAATGAACAGCTATTCGAGGGGGAAAGAAGTAGGCTTTGAAAATGTTAATGCAGGAAAAAAAATGAAAACTATCAGTTATAAAGAACGCAAACACTGCCATCAAAGAGAAACATTACTGCACTTTGGTGTTTACATTTCCAATTAATGCCATTCTACTCCAATGCCAGATATAGAGTCTATGCAGGTGATGGTATGCGCACGTGTTCTGTGCAGGCTGTGGGATCTCACTGCTTAATAAATGGTTTAAGCACATATTAATTTGTTATCACTAAAGCCATCAGATTAAACTTTGTATGGCTTTAATACTGTAAATATTGCCATAGTAAAGGCAGAGCTTACTTAAGAAGGCGTGTTAACAACCCAATGTTTCCTTAAACATTGTCTGTAAAATGTGAAGGCTGACAAAATGTTTACAATCGACGTATTACACAACCAGATGGGTTTTGGCTAACTTAATCACTTTCGTGTCTTTTGTATTTACTGATGTAATGTAGCCATTATTGGTGAATGCCTGAAAGGTTAACTCTCTTGGTAAAGGAAACGCTTTATTTATTTTTTATTTTTTTTGTGCGGTTATCTTTTATTTTAGAACCCGTGTTAAGAAACACGTAAACCAACGGGCCTTATTAATAATAATATTAATCAGCTATTCATGTTGCAATGCAAAAAATGTTTGTTTTGTTTTTTTTAAATGAAATAACCAATAAAATATTATTAATTTCAGAATATAATTAATTTACTATAACTATTATAAATCATTATAAATTAATATAATTATGTATATATTATTATTATTAGACACATTTTATTTATTAAAAAAAATAAACCTAAAACATATTTTCAGCTTGCTTGCTGACTGACTGGCCATCATTAAAATATACTCACAGTTTACCCAACATGTAAACAGATAAACTCATTGAGAAATATAGTTTATTTGAGGTTAATCTGTACCCAATCTAGTTTGCATATTTTCACCAAAACATGTATTTAAACCATTGTCATAATCAGGAATGGGACAGTGCTTCTGTAGTAAATGGTCGCTTTTTAGTCCTTCACCAAATACGCTTAATTCCACATTAAAATCCAAGCAACCAAGAAGGTTACAAAGTTAGATTTTTCACAGTGATAAAGCATTGGATTCCTTTTTTAACTTCTACTCAACCTTTGAGTTAGAACTTTAAGTTCCCATATGTTCTATCAGACCTAACAGATATTCTGACAGTTAAATATCATAAAGCTATTGTAACAATTCCTACAAGTACATTGTTTATTACCCCAAGGAAGACCCCAACATCCCAGAAGCCATCAAAAAGATGAGAAATGTCAATAAAAATGGACGTCACGCGAGGGGGACCTTTCCCCAGCTCAGGAATTTAATATCTTTGTGAAATTGCAGGAGCTGTGGAAGGAAAGGAAGCATGGATAAAAAAAAGGTTAGGAAAAGCGGAAAAGAAATGAGAATGTCGCATTCCTGGGTTTCATCTTTTTACAGGCTCTGTGAAGTGCATTTTACGTACAATGGTACAAAAATCCACATATACTGCTTAATTCCCACACCTAGAAAACATTGACACCATGTTTCTGAACACTATGTATGGAACCCTACGCTCCAGGAATGAAGTTCCTCTAATCTATTGCTTTATAAAGTGCTATAAACAGAGCCAGACTAGGGGAATTTTCACTGTTTGAAAAGGGTGGGGGACGAGGTTACCTTTACAATGAATTATTTCTGTTCAGTGTCCTGGCTGTTGTACCCATCCATGAATATATACAATGTCAAAGTGATCATTTATGCTTTTATATATTATACATAAACATGTATGCCATTAAATAAGTCAAGGACTAACACGTTATATTTGCACCCGGAGAACATTTCGAGGAATGCATCTCATCAATGCCAAAAATCATGCCGGTGCTGTACATGTTGCGATAGAACATTTGTGCGTAGCTATGTAGTTAAAGGAACACAGACGTTACATTAGACGTTACATTAGACGTTACATTAGACGTTACATTAGCCATTTGCTTTTGTGGGGGTTTTTTGACTGCTGGTTCTCTCGTGGCAAAGTCATTTTACTGTCTCTCTTGTGCAGTTTTTTACACACACAAGATGTAATAGCAGGTTGAGATTTGAAGATGTGCCTTTGCATGTCCGCACAGGCCCCTGTTTTTGTAGGTCTGGCATTGTGATGGGTTATTAGCCATCCTACAGAGCAATTACTGTTACGACAGATACCAGGATCTAGACTAGAAAGCAATCTTGATTAACATTTTCGTAAAAGTAATATATATATAAATATATATATATAGGGTTTGCATATTTTTTCAGTGTTTCAGGCCCAGTGTAAACTTAGAACCCTAGCCTAGTATCAACTTAGGGCCAAGGGCCCCCACCTTGAAATGGTCCATGATGTTAATCCCTCAAGATGCCTCCCTGTGTTAAAAAGACATGTTCCCCGATATTTCACTGTGTTTGATTAAAGTAGAACAACTTCACACACCCAAACAACCCCCTCCCCTGCACTAAAAAAATACTATTTTTCCACAGGGCAACCTTGTTTAAATAAAAAAGAATTCCAACACTAAAGCCCATCCACAGGATCACCCATGCTTAAGAAGTGCCGGTCCCCTAACCTTAATGCTACCATTTCTTACCTTGAAAACAATCAATCGGTAAAGGTAGTTATGGGGCCCCAAGTTTTCTCCAAAGGTTGCTCCTCATTCAGACTGACTGCACTTTCCTGAGTGAGGGGCCTCGTGTTCTAAATGGTTTAGGGCATACCTACTACCCGTAGTTCAACCAGTGATGAGTGAACGCAGTAGCCCAGTTTCTCAACCTTTGCTAGCCAACTAGCCATACACATTTTGTTCTCAAAAGGCCAGGGCAGTGTAGTCTAAAACCTAGGGCAAACGTTACATATGTATAGCCCATGGTCCAATAAACCCTAATGGTCCACAAGTATGTTGCTTTCCTACGGCATGCGATTTGTCTATTTGGATGCTAACAGGAAGGAGGTGGAATTGGTTTCTTTACCTACTGAAGCATATTGTAATTATTTATGGCTTCAGGAAATAAAACGCAAGCATGCAATCCATTCTAGAACCCACAGTTCCAGTCACATAACAATGTATTACTTTATCAAAGCAGACCGCCCTGGATTGGATATGATACTTCCAAAGGAAGTACTTCAATACTGGTTTAATGTCTGATATTAAAACCATTTGCAGGAAAAGTTGAAATTAATCACTACTGTATCTAGAGGTCAATTGCTGGAAAAATATTTTGGAATAATACTCCTACCATTTCCTGTGTTTTAAGAAATTTTCAGATCTAGACAAACAAGACACATAGAAACATAGCATTTGGCGGCAGATAAGAACCATTCGGCCCATCTAGTCTGCCCATTCTCCTGATGTAAGACTCAGGTTTTGATCAGATCCTAATCAGTCTTTGATGTTGTCTTAGATTCAGGACAGATTTAAGCTTCTCGTGCATGTGTAAATCCCCTCACTGTATTAGCCTCTACCACTCTTGATGGGAAGTTGTTACATGTATTCACCAACAAAAAGTAATCGCAGTATGTGCAAATGTGATGGCCAGTTCTATGGTGACCAGAAGGTATATTAAATGGTGGCTGTTTGAGCAACTGAGGCATTATGTTTAAGTACTGATACATCACAATATGGTGAAAACATGCTACTTTATCAAGTTTTTATATTAGGTGACATATTTCCCGGTTTGACCAGGAGTCTCAAGTGAACCCTTGCTTCGCCGGGTCTCAGGATCACTTCTCTTTTCCTCTGGGCAGGAGGAGATAACTCCCCACCTACTCCCACCCACTCTATATTGTTTAGAACTAACCCTGCCCCTAGTCCCATTAGATACAGGGCTAGCCCATTCCACACAGCTGGTTAGCTTCATGAAGCCACTGCCCAAGAAGCCAAAGAGGTCTGAGTTACCTGCCATGGGAAATCAACAGGGCTGCACATAGGTTTACCTTTCCCATTCCTCTCCTTATGGGAGGCTGCACTAGGGGCAGTTGGGTGGGACAAGTCTCCAATATTGAAGAAACTAGGGGGGGAGGCAGGAGGTTGACAAGGTCAAAGTGACAAACGTAGAAGCCAAACACTACACTACTACAAACACTCACTACCTGGAGATCAAAAGCTGTAATCAGCTGTGATTCCAGGTGCCTTGTGGCCAAACCTAAGAAATCCCAGGTATACACATTGGTACTATAGTGTCGTAATTTGTCCCATTTTTTAATATGCCCATTTCTGAATTACGTGGGTTCAAGATCTGGGTAATGCTTTGATCCAGTATTTGAAAAGTTAGGAAAATGAATGGTTGCACTTATTATTTATTTATACAGCGCAATCATATTCTGTAACGCTGTACATTGGGTAAACAGGACATAACAAGTAGTACATAACAATATTAATTAACTTACAGAAAGGAAAGGTACGGAGGGCCCTGATCAAACGAGACGCAATGATGAACAGCGCTAGCGAATAATACTACGTTTTGCCTTTTCCTGGTCTGCGCATGTATTCACTGGGACATTTCTATATTGCCATAATAAGTAAACATGCACGTTCTTTAAAACATGAGCAAACAGAGGGGAAATGACTGCATCTATGCTAAATCCCAACTGCTTGCTTTAAGTTATCGGCATGAACTTCTTTCCATTTCTTATGTGCCACAGATATATTATGTGATAGAAAAAAGACAAACATTAAAGAGGATCGTCTCCAATGGCATGGTTGGAAGGAAAGGTTTACAGCACCATCTAGAGATCACTTGGAAATACCGAATTAGAGGAGGAGGATGACTAGTCAGTGGTCACAACCCACGGCACTGCTTTGTTCTCTAGGGAAAATCAAAAGCATATGGGGGCCATTTTTTGCAGTTAATAGTTTCATTTAATTTAATAAAGTGGAATAAATTTCTTCAAAATCTTTATAATTAAATAAATATGTATAATAAATATATAATAGATAACATATATAAAGATATAATGAAATAACAAAATAACATTTATGTGCATTTTGGAGCATTATTGAAAAGTAAAATATGGGCTTTGGCTACAGGTAAGAATTATTTTTCACTGCTAGGATAGCCATTTCATAGCTAATTAACACTGTTTTTTTTATTGTGTTCCCCTTCCATTTTGGGATAAAATTCAAAGGTCGTTTTAAGGATCCCCATCCGATCAAAGCTGCAGTAAATGTATTATCTTTCTGTGTTATACATATCGCTCTGGTATTCTGCAGCACTACACACAGGGGAGGGCTGGCAAGGGGGCATGGGGGCAATTAGCCAAAAGGTTCCTCACATTCAGACACTGTGTTGTACTTGCACCTCCACTGACTTCATGCAGAATGGCTGGATCCTTTATGTGGCCCTTTAATGGGTTTTCTATGCATTTAATTTCTTGTGTTTTGGACAGGACTAGATCCTAGACCCTCAGCACCTTTTCTGCCAAATGGCCGCTTTGCTGGATTTACCTACATGGGCTGAATGTTGCAAATGTTTTTCCTATATAGAGAGGGGTATATATTTGTTACAGACAAAATATGTGGTTCGACCATTGAATTTTTCCATAATAATTTCTTCATATAACTCCCAGTGTGTAAATGTGTAGTTTAACACACTCAGGGGGGGACTTTCGCCGTCACTAGAGTTTTATCAAAACTTTTTCTCTTTTGATTATGTTTAGTTTGACAATTACCTTGAGGGAGTCGACCTTTGTGGCTACTGGTGGCAATACCAGGCATCTTCCTCCCCGCAGTTACCCCCTTTTTTTCTTGATCCCACCCCTGAACCGATGAACAGCAATCATAACTTTAACAATAGTGGGGAGATCACACTATCTAATCAAGTAGATCATGAGAGCATGAAATTAGCCCTATTGCATCAAGTGTAGTATTTAGGAGAGTGGCAGTGCATTGCCCTGCTTTATTTACTCGATGCAGAAGTATGGCACAAGACTGTTGCAGTTACCTAAAGAACCCGTTTTCCTGATGAAAAACATGGAACATACGTAGGTTAACGCAAGATGATATTTATCAAGGCTTTGAGCTTGCTTGATGTATGTGGTGTTTAACATCTGCCATACATATAATTCTTGCTGGTGGATTGATTGCTTATTTCAGTTTAGTGTTTGCCTTTTTCGCTCATGTTTCATCACCTCGTGGGCATGCAGAATGGTCTTGGAAACATATGGTCATTCACAGTAGACAGAATGAGATTTGCAAACTTTATACAGTTGATTAACACATCACAGCAAATGTTCCATTACCTAGTTTCCATGATCCCATTTTTCATCATTCATTACGCTTTACTTCTCATAATAGATTTTATTGGTGGGTAACACATTGACTCTTTCACCTGGTCCTGTTTCCATACATTTCTGGAACATCAGAAATGGAACATCACATTAGCTTGTTGGTCCTTGATCAAAGTCCAAAGCATTATGTTCTTTTCAAACTCAAACCATGAATACAATGTGACATCACAGCATAAATACATCTATATTATATCTATAAGAGTCTTGGTGTGTTTAACATTAAAGTGGGCTTAAAATGTAGTACCACTGATTTTACTCCATGGTAACCAGTACCGCTATGGCATTTGCAGTGCGTATCTACTAGACATGTGCTGGTTCTTCACTTTTTTGTATGAACTTATTGACTAGAACTGGTGCTCTACCGTGCATGGGCATGAGGCTCCCTGCTTTTAGTAGAGGCAGCTGCGGAGGAGTTAAACGAGACAGAAATCTCCTTTCTAACTCCAGTAACTAAAGAATTGAATTAAGCTGTTTTGTTTTTTTTAGAAGTTTATTCACTAAAATTGTTTATAAAAAAATTGTTGATCCAACGCATCAAGCTCCTTACATACAATTATTGACCAAGCCTGCTAAGCTTATTCTGTGCTCTAAAATGTATAGTTAATTAATATGTTTCTCTTATTGACTGAACTATGCATTATGCAGGGCTGCTTCAGACCTTGCATGACAATCTTACCTGTCTTGGCCCTTCATAATGCATTTCGTCCAAACCTGGAAATTCCAATTCTCCTGCAAACTCGCATTTTTATGAATAAATCTCTTGAAGTAAAAAAAAAAACATTCTAAAATATGTAGCTTTTCTTAAAGCTACACTAATGTATATAACCCCAACTCTCTTCACAGTGTTTCCAAAGTGCGGATTAACCAACCACAACTTGGGGCTGTTGGTTAATTGTTTTTTGGGACAATCAATCCATTCTTGCTGGATGTCAGTGGTATTACATCACTAAAAACCTAATGAAGTTGATTGATCAATACACTATGGCGTCACGGTTTTCAGCACATGGTGAGTCTGATTTGTCAAGCTGTGCACGTACTCTCAAAAGAAGGTTACCACATTCTAACCTGTCCTACAATAGGATTACATTCAAAAGTCATCTTATTTGTACTGCCTATTTGTTTCAATAGACCCAGTTAAAGGACATCTTGGATAGAAATGTTTAGGCATTGTATTTGTTTAGTCTGTAGTTTTATTGCTTGCATTTAAAAAACAATTGTGGATATGAAATGTTACATTATACAATATTAAACAATTTGTGTTTTTTTATAGTAACAATATAATTGTTAGTATAATATACCGGTAAATATGGTAAATACATTTGTTCTGTAGAATGTTCAGCTGTCAAAATCAAATACTACTAGACTAAAAAAAAATTGGCTGAAATTAAATTATTTTGTATTAAATCTAACACTTAAAAGTGAGAGATTTTATATTGTATGCATAGATGCTGAAGAAAATTTCACATTTCTGTAATGAGTATTAGACAGGAGAGAATGCTATAAATTGAAAGTAAGTTTTAGAAAGGGGTGAGTGAGGCCCACAAATGTCTTTGTTTAAGGGGAATGTCCCCATTTTGGGCCCAAGTCTCTCTATTGATCTTTCCTCCCCTGATATCCTCTTTTCTAGGAGCTCAGAACGTGTTCCACAGACCTAAAAGTCACAATAATATGTATTTAAACTGCGGAAAATAGGTTTATAAATTGTGTAAATAAAATACATTATTCTTCATGTAAATGATTTTATTTTTATTGGTGGATCCACTCCCAATCAGCATGTGTTGGCTTTATGTTGATTTAGCATACAATGCTGGATGGTTATCAGTAGATACTGGTAACTGGTAAAAGTGAACCTGCAGGTAAAAGTTCCAGTGCCTGGGGGTTGTATGTTTTTGGAACACAGGAGGGGGGACATCTTTTATTTGATGACCTGACTTTTGTGTCCTTGTGTGTAAGGTGAGTCAATTTGCCCTTGGAAAATAAATGGGTTAGGGTAGCCACCTATGTAGAATGCAAGGCACAAAGTCATTTTTTTAGGAATTGATATAAAATAACATCAGAATGCATCACGTAGCAACACCCCACAAGCAAACAACTCTTAAATATCCAGTGTTACTTACAATATCTTTTGTACTGAAGAGGTGTTTTGGGATCAGAGTGTTACTGCGTAACTATGAAAACAGTCCAGTAATATGGCAGCTTAAAATACAGACCGTCCCAATCATTTCCAGAGCCCACTAGCACATAATAAAATTGACACTTTAAAAGGTTCAAATAGGGACCGAAGGATCCAATGTTGGAGAAATCCAGTTACCTCTTATTCTAGATCCCCAAGAGGCTACATGCTAGATTACAACATCATAACATTGTTAAAATCAAAGCATCCCAGGAGGCAATTTCTGTCATCTTCACTCTCCTGAAAGCCTTCCATTGAAGCTGCTGGGGTGAAATAGTTTACCGTTGTCAGCTGTTGGTAGTTTTAAAATACACATTTAATAATGCTAGTTTAGGAGACACCTAAAATATCATGCAGTAATTCACTAGCCTCACGCAAAGTTGTCTGATATAGAATACAAATGTAATACAAACCGATTGTAAAAATGTTTTAATCATAAAATGGCCCTGGTCCTCATGGTCCTCATGGTTCTGAGTACCATAGCACACCTTAGCAAATTTCTGGCTAGCTCAGGTCCATTAGGTGCCTGGAGAATATTGCAGCCCAAGGGTCGTGACATGAGGTCAGAATACATATTACTAATGCAACTTTGACTTAGTTATGACTTTTTACTATTAGTCAGAATCCACAAGATCACCTGATGTGATCATAACATGGAAGTATCTACTTATCTAGGCTTAGACCCATTGAGTACCACAGATGCTTCCTCTTGGAAGTGGAGTCATTCTCTCAGGTGGTAGGATTCATCTGAAGCTTTATCGTCAATTATTATATCGTACTTTCATCATAAGCAAAGGAAAAAAGAATGGGAAGTATTAAAACAACTATTTGATACCTGAATTCAGAAGACATTACCAAGCACACAAACACTCCTTTTTGACAATTCTATTGAGATTTTAATTGTAGCTCACCAGCAAAAAGCTACAGTTTCAAGGCATGATCCCATACTCATGGCCAAGCAGGAAAAAATGTCAGCCTATGTTTTCTACAGAAAATGCTATTCCTTTCTTCACAGCAACCAAATGGCAAAACGTAGAACAGCACAACACTACTAGGGTGAATACCTTTTTTTAAAGATCTCCACCTGCCTTCCCTGTCAGAGCACATGTAGATTACCTTAACACCTTAGCATCATTTCCAACCAGTTGCCCACCATTTTGTTTTGTTCCTAGTATCCTAACTGCTTATCATATTACCCGTGGTGAACAATACAATGGCTCATTGTTAATCATATAGCGGACGCCCTGACTATTGAAAGTCTTTGTAGAAATGTACATCATAGCATTGCCATAAAGAATCAGCTAAGTGTGGTGACTACCCACCCAAAATGTGATATGGCTGACAAATATGGCGGCCTCCAGGTAGGCAGATAAAGAAAATCTACTAAAAAAAAAGGAGATTAAACCAGGACTTTTCTTTTAAGAATACCCTTTAATGTAATCTTTATATGAAATAATGTTATTTAGGGCATTCTTTATTTGAATAATGTTACCTTTATTAATTAGTATTTTCTGTGTGGAGGCTGTATTTTAGGCTTTTCTCTAGCCATGTGTTGCTGCGGTTTTGAAATATCACTCTGCCAGTAACAGAGGCTTTAATTACATTTTATTTCTTTGAAAACTGACATTCTGGTAAGTGTTTTATAGTTCATGTTCTGTTGTACCTGAAAAAAAGACATTTCCAAAAACAAACCTCCCAAAATATATTTTTAGTAGATCGGTATATCATTATGGTGAGATTTTGATGATCAAGGCACAGGGTTTTAGGTTATTTTGTGTAACCTTAAGATTGTGAATATTTACACAAGGGTCATTTTATCTATAAATAGCAGTTAACACGCACAGGAAACCAAAGCACTATTAATCTAAATGACTTAAAATCCGCATTTCTTTTTTCTAATAAAAGACTACTAGTAATAGATGAGTTTAGAATGAGAGGTTTTGCCCTAAGTAAAGCGTGCAGATCCCAACTTGAGGGATAACCAGACACTTAAGTGGTTCTGAGTCAGTGGTGGTTAATTCTTCTTTTAATCATTCACCACCACAACTGTAAAGAGTAATTTCATTTACATATTGCTAATTGTTGGAGCGCCTTACTTTTATATATTTTTGAAGTCTCCTGGTACTTGGAACTTGGGAAACATTGTAATTGTTTGTGTCTAGTGTTTACAACAGTAGCTAACAACCCATTAAGCAGTGACCTGCACATCTCCATTACAATAGACCAGGGCTGGATGGGGGGCAATGACCCTTACCAAGATCAGGAAATTAAAATGGCTGCAAAAGATAACACCATCCCTGCTGTTAATCCAGCAGGAGGGGCCGCTGATGATTGATCACTACAGATGTCCTACAACTAATAGATTGCTGTTCTTGAAGAACTGACTTAAGAACAGTTCATCAAACTACCGGCATTGTCAAAGCGTTCTGCTCAATCTTCTAATCCCAGCTAATGTTGTGTAGCCTAGGCTCAAAGTTACCTTCATAAGTAACATTTTACTGCTGTCTTATTTTTTTATACACATTAAAACATCTGCTTTATCAATAAAAATATCCCTTGACCCAATAATGTTACAGATTTAGCCACTTTGGTTTTGGGACTTTTTATTTATCTCTAACAAAAAAAAGAATTGCTTTAGATGTAAGGTTTCAGCCTAAGATATCTATACTCTCAATGAAGGCTACTATTAATTTGGATATGTTAAGAGAATATGAAGTTTTCAAGACAGAAATTGTGGGGCATTGTGCGGCCACCGGCTGGATATGCCTGACCACACGCTGCATAAAAATGCAATGTGCGACCTGTCATGTCTAGCCACGGGCCAAGCCTTTTTCATTACACGGTGGCCAGCCTTAATGTGCCAGGACCGCCTCGTTGTCCCCAGTCCAGCCCTGGTATAAAGTTGCCTTTCAGTCTACTTTGCTGAAACATTTGTATTAGTCCTTCAAAAAATATAATAAAATGATAGATTTGTTAAGGTTTATTTGCTTAACGTGCTATTTATAATTATATAATTATATAATTATTGTATACTGTATAGCATAGGACCAAGCTGTTAACCCACACTTACATTTGTCAATTACCAGATCCCAACACTAGGAAGCAGGAGTTAAGTAGGAGTTAACCCCAGCCACATTCTATATGCTTTAACTGCCAGAAGAATTCTCAAAATTAAAGTGCCCGTGTTCCTGATTTTACATATATAAACAAGGATAAAGTAATTTCTAGTAGCAAATCTATAGTATATTTTAGGACAATTCAAGTGTTTTTATAAATAAAACACATATTTATATAATAAATAAAATAAAAAGAACCCAGTTACACCTTTTCTGCTTTGATAAAATTCAACTTATTTATTTAATAATTTATTTCCATTTAAGTAAATTTCCATACATCTTACAAAGAAGTTAAAACTTTACAGCTGAAAATTATGATTTAGTGTGAACAGAACATTGACCTACAAAATATTTAGCTTTCCCTCCCCCCCATCTCTTGTTCCGAAGGTGCTTACTACAATATGTACTCTTACGGTCAAACTGTTAAATTACAAGGGTTGAACACACCTGTAAAAAGTTAAAAGGCCACCAAATGTTTGCTAAGTCATGTGTACTCTCAAATCACTAGTGGCGTAAATCGGGTTATAAGCAAAAAAAGACATTTGTGAGGGAATATTGACATAAAACACTTATGGGAACTGGCTGAGCTATTCATCTAACACTTACCATAGTGTCTGCTGCACTTTGCTATTACCTCACTTTCCTTTCCACAACATGTGTTTCATAGAATCACCCTGGACTATATTAGTTTTTCTACATTTTCACACATCAAGGTGTCGTAGTTCTGGACATATTAACCATTTACAACAATGCACTTGCCTTTATCCAGATCGAGAATCAACTTTTAATGGTAGAATGTACCGTTTGTAATCAATAATTGTAGACAGGATATTTCTGTTCTGTGAGTTTAGCACCAATGTCAAAGCAATCAAGATATACAGATCGAGGATTTCATTTACAGAACGTTGAAATGTTTCTGATGCAAACCAGAAAAGACTATTGAGGTAAAAAAGCAATATTTAAAAAAGCATATTTGATATGTAACATTGTCAGACTCATAACTATTTTAATGTAATAACATTGTAAAAAAAAAAAACACAAGCATTCCAAAGTGCAAAACGCAAAGTATTTAGCATTGAGTGAGGACTTAGCTAGCTGTTTCAATGCAAGATCAAAGTAAAAGACTTGTCAACCAAGAGTTGAGTTCATCTTGGGGAGACATGCATATCCCTAATTATTTCCAATTTGTTAATGCATGAGGCTGACACACAGGCTCCCAATTTGTCCTCCGGTCCTCAAGCTCATCACTTCATAATATACTAGCATCTTCTCAGGTCTTCCATGGTGTTACAAAGGCAACATCCACTACTACAAAACTTGCTTTTTTTTGCAAGGACACTTAACATCAATGAGTAGAGGTGGAATTGGCCTTTAAAAGCCATAGTCACTTCAGTAGATCCATTACCATCCCCTGATAGAGACACCAACTGCTACTGCCGCAACTTCAGGTCACCAACCATTATTTGACTGGACACCAACAACTTTCCGCTTCTGTAGACAGTCGTTATGTTGGGCTCCATAGTTAGATATTAAAATGAAAATAGACTTTTTTCTATGACTATTACTGATTTCTAACTTTATAAAACGGAGGCTAGAATTTTGCTGTTCTGTATCCTCTGTTTTAATATATATATACGTAACAAACCAAGTTTCCAACATCTTCCATTGTAAAGGTGTTTTAAATTCTAAATGATCAGTGTGAAATTTATACATGTTAAATGTCATATGCTGTCCGCTATTTTTAGAAGGGGCCACCTGAAGGTCTTTAAGATATCCATGCAAAACCGAACATATGCTTGCAATATATCCCTGGCTTTCAATTCACTAGCAGTTAGCTCTGTAAGTGCCATACATTGAATTGGTGACGTATTTATTCATGCCACACAAATTGTTTTTGAACTTTGTGTTTTTGAGACAGATCATTTGGCCTTGGATCGAATGATAATCTCAAACCTCTGAGGTCATTATTCCCTTCTTACACTTGATAGGAATCTCAATTTTGTTTGGTTGGGACATATTCCAAAATACATTGGCCACCCTGCTCCAAATGAATACTGAAATATGAAGAAACCTAAATGATCATTTTTCTTTTGGAGATTCCAACCAAAGGACAAGTGCCAGAGTATCCTTTCCATTGTTTATGTCTAGAAGTAATAACTCTAGTGTTCTCAATTAATACATGAATTTTTAGGACTAGGTGACACATTTTTGTAACAGCAATCAGTAAAAATCATGCCAAATGTACGAAATAGCTTCTCAGATCAGTTATTTTATGCAATCAACATTTTACTTTGAATCTAAATTTCAAGAATGCTCTGTTTCTCTGGTTATTCTCTTATTTTCTACACCAATAATCACGTTTTAATTTTTTAAGTTACATGAGATTGCCACTCACATTTGTTACATAGCATTACATGACCTGTCTTTCTTTCTTATCTAGGGGAATTACATATATCTACATACTGTTTTTTTATTTAAATGAAAAAAATAATAATGATATCACTGACAAGCTGCAGATTATTGCATGATAAAAACACACAATGTTGAAATCGATATTGACACATGTTATCCAGAAACTCGTTTAAATCTTCTAAAATTCACGATCGCTAATAATTAATTGTAAAATACGGAACTTATAGTGCAAGGGGTAATTTTAATCTTTGGCGTATAAGGCAGACATTGTATACTGAATGGGATTTTTTAAAGGCTCAGTTGCATTTTTATGCCAATTTGATACAAATATCTGCATGGTGCATTAGTGGTTCATTGGTAGGTTCTTAATTTTCACCGTCGATGACAGTGAAGCCTTTTATGAAATGTATTTCATATTAGAGGGTACGAAAGCTTTTTAAAAAAGGCTGAACTGGATATTTTTGTATTTTTTTGTGAAAATTTATTCACGTATTAACTAATTATGCAGGTCATCAAATGTTCACGCCTTTTACATTTAAAACTGATTGGAGGCCCAAAAGAAAGCTTTTTTTTTATAGGACTGGCCACTCTTTTTAAGTTCAAAAATCGAGTTAGAAATAGCAGATTTTACTGGTTGGATTACTGCAGTCTTTGCTGTTCCTTTAACTTGAAGACTTGGATGTGGAATTCACTACCTACAGAGCTAGCTATCAAGTTCAATAGATGCCTTTAAACACGGGTTGGATGATTATTTTGCAAAGAAGAAGAAGCATATGCAGGTATATAATTGGTTATAAGGATAGTTTTAGCTTGTTGGTCTAGTAAGAAATCACTAGATTTTGAGGCAAATGGAAGTTGCTTCAATATGCATTTTCTGTCTTCTTCTGGATCAACAGCATGGTTGAACTTGAAAGACGTGTGTCTTTTGTAGCCTAAATCACTGTTACAATGAGCAAAAACATAGTATACATGAGCTAAAAAAAGAGCATATGGGCAATTGCCCCAGGTCTCCTGGTGGGAAAGGACCCTCGTTGGCTGCTTACTTGGTGCAATGTAGTCTATACATTTGTCTGCCTAGCATACATACAGTACATGTTGTACTTGATGATGGGTACTCAATGGGCGCCCACTTGGTGCATGGGGCCACTTCAGCTTCTTATTTCCTGTCATATGACAGGATCAGCCCAAAGTTCGTTTTGTAGTCACATGTTGCAGTCAGTAAGGGTGGAAAATGCATGGCTCTCTGTTACTATGCCAGGATCTCCAGCCACCAACCTGTATCTGCAGGAAAAGAGATACTCTGAAAGTAGGAGCTTGGATGTTTTGGTTTTTTAATAGAGAATTATATCTACCGTGGTGTTATATGCAGTTAGGTGCTTGCAGTTTCTACCACTGCCTCACAATGAAACAATAATTTAACTCTTTCACTTCCAAAGGAATCTGCAAGCAATTATATGGAGAGTATGGGAAATCAAAGTGTCCTATGTTATTTCAGGTGCACGTTTCTAGCAGAAGTAAAACATATCCCTATTTTCTGTGTGTGTGTGCAAGAGAATCAGACAAAACACTACAGCCAAAACTCAGATGAAAATAATATTTGGGAAGCACTTTACATTGTGCCACTAATTAAATAGCAATAACAGTAAATTTCTTTGTAATTACATATGTAAATATACATGGGTTGGAAATGATTATGTGTGCTGAGTGCCCGTCTTAAAAAAGGAAAGAAAATAACTGGTACAATTTGCAACTGAAGATTTATCATATTTTGTGAACAATTATGTTATTATCACAATACTTTCAACAATGTTATACAATAAGTGCCGTAATTATACCTTTGCTCAGTTTTATGCACATATTTACATAGCAATTTCTATTTACAGTGCAATTAGGTAACATATGTTTGATGTAATACAACAGAAGGGCATGTTGTTCAAGGACTGGTAAGCTGATGGATCTTGACTTGGGTGGTTAATAGTTCTTCGTTGCCACATTGCAGAGCACAAACTCAGGTTAAAAATACAAGAAAAAAATCGATACAAAAGGCAACAAAAAAGAACATAGAAACATAGGAAGGCTCTGTGCAGATTTTATAAGATTGTGGATTTTACCACTAACCAAATCTTACCCACTGAAAGCCACGCATACACCAAGTTCCTGTCTGGCAGGGCATAGGCATCTCCATATTTCAATGAACTGTCTGTTGACCCCCTCCACTTCCAGTATACATGTGCGTGCATTGGCATGGCTCCATCCAACTGCTCAGAATGCCTAGGTCACCTAAATAGTGGCACTAGCGCTGCCTAAAATGCGTGTGCCTATGGACCCAAGGGGCTTTTATCTGGCACCAATATCTAATGTTGTCTGCAGCTGTATATGGTTTATTTATACCCCATCACATTTTATTGGGTAATATAAAGATTGTTTTCTCTGCCCTAAGCTTTTCCTTACATATTTTATTTCATTAAACCTACAGAGAAATTGAATTCTTGTTCAAAGTTTGTCTCCTATTCTACCAAAACTTCTTCTTGTCTTCTTCTTTTTTCCTAACATTTCTGGCCAGCATCCAACACACATATATTTTACCGATTTCAGCCAACTTCTAGGGAAAGTGGAAATCCAAAGCAGTTTGCACATGATTTGCATCTTATATAACAAGAAATATATAATTGAACTTAAGCCACTTAGTACTAGCCCATAGCATTATCAGTTTTATGTATGCAGAATGAAATGCTAACCACTATATTTACATTGAATTGATAATTATTGCAACTTTGCACAATTATTTTCTTATAAATCATTTTTTAATTATGTCCATGCTGGGAGGTTTAGCTTATGGAAAGCCCTGGTATGGAATATGTTGTTGGTTCTTTGGAAAGAAAATCATGGATCATTAGGAAAGTATTTAAAAATGTGAATGTTATGTAAAATTAATTGAAAAATATTGGTTAATAGTTTTTCCACTACTGTTCCTTTAACATATGATCGGAAATTAACACAAAATGTCGAGTGGAACCCATCAACACAATAAAAAATGTTAATGTGCAATTTATCACTAACCCGAAATATTTGTATGTTGTAATGGGAATTCCTGCTTTTTGTAGGATGATGGGTCTACAGACTTTCACATCTTAAGTAACAGATGGGTTGTCTAAACCAATCAAATATAGTAATATTTAATTCCATGTTATAATTTTAATTTGCTGTAAATTAGCTGTATCACAGCTAACAGCTCACAGAAAAACTATAAAAGCTCAAATCTTCAAAATAGATGTCAACATCCATGACTGCCCTCTTCAAAGATATGAACAACACTACTGTTGTGGAGTAAATGAATGTTTTCATTGTTATGGTCCACATTTTTAGTTGAAGGCTAATCTAAAAAAAGGCACAATAGTTTACAAAACAGTATACAAAATCAAAAGGTCAAACAGGGAGAAAAAAAACTTGTGGTTAGAAGTGAGGGTAACGAGCAGTGCTCTTCCAAAACTTTTTTCCCGCGTTGTGACTTGTTGACATTTGACACAATTTAATTTATAAACATATATTTTGCTGTTTCTATACACATTATTATTTTTTAGTGTTGTAGAACACTCATAACCCGTGCTCCCTCGAAGCTGTGCACATAGCTTTCAGAGGGAGCGCACACGTCCAAAAATTGTGCGCACAACCAGTAGCATACCGAAGGGGGGGATGGTCCGCTACTGGTTGTCCGCACGGCACCCCCCCAGAGACAGACAGTAATGTCCGCCGCTAGAGGAGCAAGCTCGGTTGGGGAGATCATGGATCTCCCTCTAACCGTCTTAAAAAAAATCAAGGGAGCGGGAGGTCTGTTAATGTGCCCACCACCTTCACTGCACTGGAAGGACAGGACACAGAAGAGGAAGAACGAAGAGGAGGAGGAAAAGTGACAGTGACAAAGAAAAGGTAGGAAAACATTCCGTGAGAGTGGATTAGTAAGTGAGTGAGAGTGATGGGTGTTATGCTGTAGTTTATGCTGACTGTTTGTGAATGAGTGTGTGTGTGATAGCATGGATGAGTAAGTGTGTGTGGGGGATAGCATGGCATAGGGAGGCTGTAATCATATTCCATATTCCATATTCCAGCATGTACTGTCTGCCTGGGCATGATAGGAGTGTGATTGCTGTTAGCAATTATATATTTTTTGTCCAATTTTGGTTTGTTAACCGCACCTTTATTAAAAGTAAGTAAC
>VKOC01000006.1:37551058-37616438 GCA_009364415.1 Spea multiplicata
TAACTTTTTTGGTGCTTTACTTGCAATTCCACATATAATCTCCAATATGCCTGAACCTCCATGGTTGTCACTGACCTCTCTAGTATGGAGGCCTTTGGGTAGCATTTATACTGTGTCCAGATCTGGAAATTCTGCATAGCCTCTTTTGACCAATGCATGCTTTATTATTATTATTATTAGTTTATTAAGCACTAAGGTATTCCACAGTGCTGTACAATTTAAAAATGGGATATTTAATATACACATAACAAATACTTAAACACCACAGAATTTCCAAAAAATCTATATATTACTTTTATACAAATTATAGTATAAGCTTTCATTCTAAAAGGAATTATAAGGCTAAGTGAGACAAAAGGAGGGGGGAAAAGAGGCTGCTGTAGCCATATGAAGCAGTAATTAGATGTAAATGGTAGCAGGATATAAAATGTACTACCCACCTAGCCTATTTATCAAGAAATGTTAACACACTGTAATACTGTCTATTATATTATTAGATACATTGTACCATGTTTCTGACTGCAGAATGTTTAACTACGTGACAACACAGAAATACTTCTCACTGATACAGTCTAAAAATAAGATATTACATGAATGCAGTTCATGATGCATCATCATTATTTTTTAACACTAGTCATTAATTTATAATATTTCAGATTCAAGTCTTATTTTAATAATTGCACTTTTAAGTATATAGGAATGTTAAGTTGTAAGTTATTTTTCTAAATTAGAGGGTGACGTTAACCACTGTACCTGGTAGTTACTTTCTTGTATGTAGACGACTGGTTTTTTTTTTCCGAACTCTTTAAGATAAATTGACAGTAATTATTCCTAATATATTTTTTTTGTCTTACAGACGATCACTCCCACTCTCCTTTTAAAAGACAGAAATATTTGTTTGATGTAACAACCTTGTCAGACAAAGAAGAACTGGTAGGAGCTGAATTAAGAATATTTCGGAAAACTCCTATGGAAGCTGCCAAAGCACCTTTAGGTTTATATCATCTGCAGATATCATCTTGCACATCTCAAGCACCACTGGATTCTAGAAACCTACATCTTAAAGATAACCTCACACCAGGCTGGGAAGTGTTTGATGTATGGAAAAGTGTACAAAGCTTCAATAAACCTAAAAAGCAACTCTGTTTGGAGTTGAGAGCTACATCAGCCACGTCTGGCATGGAGGTCAATTTAAAAGGCCTAGGGTTGGCTAGGAAACCGAAATCCCACCAAGAGAAGGCCCTTCTAGTGGTCTTCACCAGGTCCAAACGAAAAAATCTATACAATGAGTTGAAGGAACAGGTTCATTTGTCAAAGGGTTTGGAAAAGGAGACAAAGTTTACATTTAAAACTAGGAGAAGGAGGCGAACAACATTTAACAGTCGGCATGGCAAAAGACATGGAAGGAAATCCCGATTAAGGTGCAGCAAAAAACCTCTTCACGTGAATTTTAAAGAATTAGGGTGGGATGATTGGATTATTGCCCCTTTGGAATATGAAGCATATCACTGTGAAGGGGTGTGTGATTTTCCACTGAGATCCCATCTAGAGCCCACCAATCATGCCATAATTCAGACTTTAATGAACTCTATGGACCCTGGGTCCACTCCTCCAAGCTGTTGTGTGCCTACAAAATTGACTCCTATCAGTATTCTCTACATTGATGCCGGGAATAATGTAGTCTATAAGCAGTATGAGGACATGGTTGTGGAGTCCTGTGGGTGTAGGTAGCAGCTGGTTTAGTTGGTCTTCATGTCTGCATGGACATAATGGAGAAACAAGGGAACTCATGAACAAGTGTGAGCTGGTCCAGTATGGAGTCGTGTAAACATCACCAAGAAAGTGGGTTGTGGTGTCTCACATATTTGTTGCACCCTTAATTCCAACAGGATGTCTTTTTCAATCACTGCGGAAATAGGCACTGTTCAGAGGTTTAATTGTGTGGACTGTGGTGTAATCGCAGGCAATTTACAAGCAAAGTTACACAATCCCTGCCCTTGTCTGAAGAAATTCTAAACCCAAGGGATTGATGAGCATTGAACTCAATCTGTTCACTTTAAATGTAGGTCATTTTTAGTTCCCCCCCTCAAAGGAATCTGGCATTTTATGGTATCTGCTAAAACAACAAAATAGATACAAAATTCTATGTATGAAAGAGGAGAGCTGGGAAATGCATAAATTATCATTTGTATGATTAGAGTTCAGATCTAGATCTGCACAAGAAATATCTCGATATCTTGAAGATCATGGGGGAGGGAGTCTGACGGTGGCACTTTGTATACCCCTCCTCTACCTGAAATCTGATGGAACCAGCGCCATCCAGATGGAGTGGTGAGAGTCACGTCTGGGTAGAAAAGGATTATGTTGCTGCTTTTCTCTGTTGGTTTTTGGAGTGTACACAAGATGCAATGACAGGCACCTGTTCAAACTGAGTCCATTTAAGATTACAGGAAAGCTATAGTCTGTTCTTTTCATGGGCTGGCATGCGGAGAGTAATGGAAGCCGCAAGTAAGCAGAGAAGGTCCAATGAAATTTTCTTTTTTTTCTTTCCCTTTTTTCTTTATTCCAAGGATTTTTTCCCACATATCTCATGGTTTGCATTGCTTTAAAGGTAAACGTCATTTCCAAGGCACAATAACAACCAGATGAAGGGAAAATAAAGTTGGCAGGAAAGATAGAGGAGATTTAAGGGAAGCAAGTGATGGAGAGAAAAGTGTAAGGGTTTAGGGCGAGAATACAGAGATTGGAAAAAGCAGACATAGTTAAGGAAGAGAGGGTGAAAGAATGAGGGTGATGAAGAAAGAGAATGAGCAAGACAGAACTGTAGAGAGACTGTAGCGAGGAAGAAAGATGAAGAAGGGAAAAGAAAAAAAGAGAGAAAAAAGAAAGAATGAGAGACCCCCCCCCCCCAAAGAATTAAATAAATAATAAATACTTCCTCTATCACATTTGCTAAAAAAAACGCCACTACTTTTCTTTGTATCTGACATTCCTAGAAGATTATGAGTATAAATCAACCCCCGGGCCAAAGAAAATTTCACAGATAAAAGCAATTTGTATTAGATCATCATTTCTAGTTGTGTTTTAAGTCTGAGATTTAGATCAGAGCATTGCGTTACTAAGAATAAGGAATATATTAACCTTCCCATCTCTCCCTCGATATTTGAAACCAGACATACGAACAGTCACATTCCTATTACTTAAATGCAAGTCCATCGAAAAAGACGAATACGCCGGCACTGTCTTCTACAATGATTATTTGAAATGTGCTTTTTCCCCCCAGCTTTCCTTTCCCATTTAGCAAAGTGCACTTCTGAGCATACTCAACATAATTCATTGACACATTTGGATTCCTCCTGTGTGGCTTAAAAAATACTATAATGAACTTCTGAGAAGACAAAAATATAATTATGGCATAAATAGCCAAGAGCAATAATAATAATAAATGCACACTGTGCATGCTGTGTTTTGATGCACTGTTGTTCAAGAAAAAAGGTTGTAAATATTTGTTAATTTAATTAAAAAAAGACTCTAAGGACGGATGAAGTTGAACAACTGCAACCCTTTGGGCCCAAAGCTATGCTCTGCCCCAGCAGCTAAAGGGTTAATGTACAAAAAGCAAAAAAAAAAATGTAAACATAATATGCACTCAAAAATGTTATAATTTGTAATATTTTATTAAAAAGGTTTATATTTGATCTGTACAGGGTTAAGCATTACTCAAGTGTTTTGTTTTTTAATATTACATTTTCTTAAATATTATGACTTCATTTCCTGAACTAATTTTGGTTTCCAATGTAAACTGTCTACCTCAATATAATTCAAATGCAAGCTGCAAGGTCTATGAGGTAAATTAATATTCAAACCATTTTTACAATACAATTTACTGGATAATATTCAAATTGTTATCATATTATTAAACATCCTTTAAAATACATCTGTGCCCCTTCGTGTGTTTCTTTGTTTCTCAATTGTGTGAGAAACATCTAGATTAATATTCATCTAATGAAAAAATGCAGAAAGTCTCCTTTATGGAGATTCTCAAGAATGGTTGATTGAGGTCAGGTGACAAAGACTGACGAACACACCTGTGTTCAAGTCACATTATGCTTTAAAAAGCCCCTACCTCGTAAAAACAACACAATGTAGTCACACAATACATTGAGAATCTCCTTAACGCATAGGGTGTCTCATAAACACAGTATTTTTAAATGTACCTCCACCTACCTATTACAAGTAGGAAGATGGTACTTTTGCTCATGGTATACATATGACAAAATTTCAATACACATATTTACCTCTTAATGTAGTAAAAAATGGACTACATGATTCTTATCTGGTGCCAAGCTCTCTATTCCTATATTACAGAACTACAAAATGTTGTTTTGGAAACATGTATATCAATATCTATTAAACTGATATGAAGCCACAGAAGAATATACAGTATTACAGTATAACAAAGTGGCGCACTTAGGGCGGGTAGACTGCCCCGAGTGTCACTCATCGGAGAGATGCCTCACTCTCCTGCAAATTCCCTCTCTCTCAATGTCTCCCTACCTTCTCTATGAACCGCTTTTGCGTCTCTGTCCAGGCCTCCCTGCACATTTCCCCAATGGGTTAGAGTCTCTGGGAACACTCCCCCCCCCCCAATTTGAGCAATGGAGAGACTGAGTTGCAGCGTCTCTGCTCTTTCACAGACGTACGCCGATAGGCCAGAATAACGCTGACAGATTTTCAGAGGAAGAGAGGTGCAGAAACACCTCACCTCCCTTTCTCCAATAAGGAAAGGTGGCTTTCCCGGAGGCTCCGGTGGGATTGCAAATAAGACAGAGCCATTCTAGTGTTTACCACAAGGAAGTATAATGAGGAATCAGGGTGTTGTCCAATAAACTCAATGTCACCAAGCTAGAAGACACCCAGATAATTAATCTTCATGTGTCCACAACATCATAACTACAATAAAATCATCTGCACCCAAGCAGACCCTCTTCTTCTTCCTCATTACCCCCCAATATCCTAAAAGATTGTCAGCTTGCAAGCTCACTTCTTCTTCTGCATTCAAGCAGCTGCATATGGGCCATTTGTATGTCTTTTAGCTCTTATTATCTTATCTCAATCTACTAGCCAAACACCCTACTCTTTATCATACTGCATGTAGTAAACAACACAATGCTTCATTGTTAATCACCCAACCGGACTAATAAAGGTATATGCAGGAACTAACTTCGTAGCATTGCCAAAAAGAATCATCGCAGTGTGGTGTTTGTGCCGTGAAAAGCACCCAAATTATCACATGATTGCCAACAATGGTGGCCTCCAGTTCTGCAGATAAATGGAGTTTATTGCAACCAAATTAGATAAAATGACTGTAAAACATTAGCGTATACAGCTCTGAATTTTAAACTAAAGTAATCCCCCCCCTTTAAGAGAAGACCCAGGTGTGCATATGAAGTCCCATCTAAGTGTGCAGATTATGGGCTGTGCTGCACCAATTCTTCAGGGTGTAAACTAAGGGCTTACTAGAGAAGTTACAGTATATGATGGGTTTTATGTCAATGACTGAAATCATACATGAATTCATAACGAATGGTAACTTTTATGATATATTTCAGCAGTCAGGAAGCCTTATATAGGTCTAAAGAAAATAGTTATGTGTCTGAAAAAGTATTTTTTTTAATTTGGTTTCGTGGGTCATGACGTGCCCAGCTTGGCATAAAGACATAACATCTGCAAATAACCAGCAAATAAAAAACATTACTTAAATAAAATTTGATTCAACATTTTAGGATGGTCTGATTTCAATACAAGAAGCATCATTATCAGCTAAGAACACTGAATACTTATTACTCTGCAGTATTTACAAACCCAAATGTAGATTTGGCTCCTCAGTCAAATTTAGCTGTTCACTTGGTAACTTGGACCCTGCTGAGTTCAAAGCAAAGACCGCTGTGACCTGCTCTTTTCTCAGCGGGAACTTGATGATACTAAGCTCGGGGCAACTTCTTACTAACTTCACCTGCAGAGCTAAGTCCCCATTAATGTCAGTGGTGGCATTGCTTATCAAAGCTTGGAAGTCTTTGAGTGATGCATTGAATAGTACAAATATAAGTCCATCCCCCTATGTATGGTCTATCTTGGATGAACTATGTTACCAGTATAACATTTGTGAGGTTATAGTATATAGTTATAGTACTCTATTATAACATTTTTTACAGCTAAATATTTTCAATGGTGGCCAGGTAGTGAAGACATCTGACTTAGCATTTCTTAAATGTTTCTGATATTTCCGATGGTACCATATACAAAATAATGAAATACTAAAAACTAAAGAACATGACAACATATTATTCAATAGCAAAATTAAAGTTTTTGTCTTAAAACAAAAAACATAAACACTTAAAATACATACTTAACTTTAATACTAATATTACATCTTTGTACATTTCCGCAGACACAGCCTCTTTTTTATTCATGTTTTATGTTTCATTCTATCTAAAGAAGAAATATCAGAACCTATAGAACCTTATGTATCACCTTTGATTAAAACAACATCTTCTCTTGGCCCAATATGACTTAATTCCTTATTCCCGATATATTAGCGAGGAATTGCAAAAACAATAAGTCACTTTCGTAAAATCAAATAAATGGCCTGCAAATTAATTGCCATGTTTCTCCCTCCAAGTAATGCACTCGTTGTTGAAATCTACTAGCTGGAAAGGAGCTAATTTCTGTTGTAAAGTTGATATATACGGCTGGGGTTGACAGAAAAGAGTACTGTGTCTCCGCAATCTCACCCTGGGAAACGAGATGCCGGGAGGGGGGGGGGCAACTGCACATGCGCACAACTCTGCACATGCGCACAACTCTGCACATGCGCACAACTCTGCACATGCGCACAACTCTGCGCGGAATTGCGGCCCTGAATCCCACTGCCTGATCAAAAAACAGGACAGAGGTAGAGCTCGATGAGACAATGGGATAGAGTGGCAAAATCAGGACGGTTCTGCAAGAGGCATGCAATTTTCAACATGAAAGACACTTTTTACAGTGTGAACGATATGTATTACACTCAATACATCTCCCATTTTATTTCTTGTCAGTCCTGCCTATGCCTTTCCCACAATGTTCCCACTTTTTTTTTTTTTTAAAGTGGTGGGGGCTAGGAAGGCTTTAGAGTTTCTAACATCTAAGGCAAACTTTGGCGCCCCCATCCTGTATGTCCACAGAAACACAGCATGTGACAGAAAGTAACCAACATTGGGCCCATTTACTCTTCTCAAAATCTGCAGTTTTAATACTGGTACCCAGGGGAACCCTGTAAATCCAGTCCTGTATGTCTTGTAAATAAATAAATAAATAAATAAATAAATATAAAACACAAACTATATTCACCCATAAGAAAAGGCTAAATTTCAAATCATGGTAAAAATTATGACATTAGTCTGCATCTTTGTTACTTTGTTTAAACAAAAGTATTCATATAATAAATAGTGACAATGATAATCAAGGACATTGGAGACATATTTTTTGTAATTTTAAAGGTGCACTTTTCTACCTACTGCTTTAAAACTAATTAAAATGTGCGTTCCAAACGATTTCCATATATCATTTTTTAATCATCCAACATTTTGCATAATTAGCATGTAACACAGAAGCAATAACTAATTGGTATAAACTGAAAAAGTGTGAAAAGTAGCTGTGTTGCGTTTATGCGATGAAACCTTTTTTTTTTAAAAAATTCCCCAGAAAAGGAGGTGATATTATGGTAGAAAAGGAAGACTCATATGAAGAGTTTTCATTTAATCAAGATGAGGCTATAATCTATATTTAAGTAGGATATATAGCTAATAGAAAATAGTATAATAGTATACTTGTTTTTTAAAAGGTGCTTAGAACATGTGTTGTCCAGATATGAAGTGCTAATGGCAAAAGAACTTGGAAGATCAGAGATGCAATTAAAACATTCCATGTAAAATGTGCTTCATCTGATCAGCCCCCTTTGAACATAAAAAAAATCATTTTTCATTTTGTGTTCATTTTTCAAACCTATAAGTAAAACACAAATGCTATCATCATATGGTTATTAATATATGAAGTTAACCAAAATCTATTGACTTGAATAATAACCGAAAACACACAAACTCATCATGATGTTCACAATATAAGTGCTAAATTATGATTCTTCCTGGAAACATTCAAGTTTGGCAATTGTTGGAATGTTTTAGTTATGTGTGTAAGATGTTTTTCGGCGAACTTGACCTAGCTTTCTGGATAAGAATATTCAACTGTCATCTTTTGTATAAAGCATCTCTGTTTGCTTACGGAATTGCTATAATATATCCTAAAATCCTTTGCCTTTCATATTATTTCTAGGAAACGGGTGCAATGGGCAAAATTCATAAAAAAACCCCACTAAGATATCACACAATGCTGCAGCACCTTGCACCTGAATCGAGATCTTCTGCAGTTTTCCGTAAAGCGTCCTCCTGGCGTGAAGTTTGCCAGATGGACTGATTTGTGCCAAAGCATATTATAATCCTACAAAAACCGCACCCTACAGCTTTACTCAAAACTGTATTTTATGAATTTCTTATGGGATACTTGCAGATGTCTTCAATATTTCGAGCTACACTATTACAGGGTGTTTTGTTAACCATTTATGAATGATACGGGAGTGAGTGTTACTGCTTTGTACACCCATCTAATGCTAAATAATGTAATTTCTGGGTTTTAGCCTCTAGACATATTCTGCAAAGCATATATCTTAGCATGCTTATCGAGTTGAAAGGCTTTTTATTATGGTGTGTGTATGCAAAATACATTGCACTTGGCTATGTTGCATTTGAAATAATTTACAGTAATGAATTATGCGATATTGGGGTATATTTGAGATTTTAGCCATTAAGCAATATCAGCACTAATGACGGCCAGTATGTACTACTCATTTTTGGGGGTACTGATCGAAAATGTTCACAATCTGCTATAAAAAGTGCCATTCATAGATTCTTGTCATCTTCATACAAGGAATCTTGTGGCCTTCAATATTACATTGCCACATGTGGATATAAAACCAATTCCCTCAAGCTTTCATGAGTTGACTAACTTCAACTAACACATTCCTTCCTTGGAGAAAAAAAAAAGTTTTCTTTTACTTTAATTATCTCATGTTGTTTGCTCTTTCTAGGGATTAGAAATTCCCAGGAGCATTTCTGAAAAAGCCCTTAATATACTTGTACCTTTTAGATGCCTCATTTCTAGTGTAAACAGGCCCAGTATGGCTTGTCATGCTAGTAAATCCCTTCATTCACATAGACCATGATCCCGGCATTGGATATAGGTTAACGGGCCATGAACCATAGAAGTGTTAGCCCCTCCATAGACCCCTTCTCCCCTCTAAATAAAAGACCGACACATCTGTTGGATTTTGAAATGGCCACAGCTTTATTATTTATAACGTCCCCAAAGCCCGGGAGCCTCTTCCAAGCAAATAATCAGCACATGGAGGTTACTCACTCTCCTTGCTACTTGACCCTATGTTTTACAACAATTCCCATTCACTTGGGAAAACCTTTTAACACTCCTTGCTTGTGGCCCAGCAAGTGGTATAGGTACAGCAGCCCCACTTTTCCCTGGGACCTGCCCATGGGAAAAACAAGACCTTCACCACAACTCGTGGTTTCCACTCCTCTGATAAGAAAACCATACCATTTAAATGCGTAACTTAACCAGGTGACAGAATGAAAAAACACCCTCAGTATGCACCACCGGAACCTCCGTTCCCCACCACCTGCAAGGCACCAATGTCAGCAACTAAGAGGGCGGACGGGACAGGAAAACCTTGCAATCACTTGTCATACAAATGGAAAGGAAGCCTTCCCTTAAACCCACTCCTTATAGCCGACCCAGACTTCCTGTCACCCCCCACCCTATCTTAAGATCTTATTTCTCAAAATGCCAGAACCTGCCTCTAATCTAACCAAGGATCATGCCGCCCCTTCTTTTATTTTGGGGTACCCTGGGATCACTGTATGCTGCATTTCTGAACTGCTTCCATGTATATGATTTCCATGTATATGATTTCTTTTACATCATGATTTTCACAATGTGTCCAGGGTTGTCTTTAAAACAGCCCAAAAGCAGCAGCTACACTGGGCCCCGTAAAAGACACCATAGTCTGATACCGGTGTGTGCATTTTCCAGACCTCTCCTCAGGTTTCCTCACTTACGTTCAAGACTCTCTCCATTGTTCCAGAGTGTCAGGGATAATATCATATCCTGGTGCCAAGCAGCAAATGGCATGCGGATCATGGACCTGTTAATGGAGAGGTCCGTGCCACTAGATACACAGACATTCAATCAGGTACTCTTGAGCTGGGGGCCCAAGCTTGCCCCTGTAGTTTCGATGTATCTCAAATGTCCAGCAATATAAAATTGAAAGAATAGTTGACAGTTTTCAGTCCTTTAACACTTAGTTGTAAAGAAGAGCTAGGTTGAGTACATTTAATCGCCCAATTGACTGTCTATTGCTTTTAGACATCTTCACATCTTTTGGGATAATTCATTCATTTATTAAAACTAATTTTAACTTTTGCATTTTAGTCTTCAGTCAGTGCAATTGCTTAAGAATTGTTTAAATGTTAAATGACTATTTTATATCAGATCTGTGTCTAAAGGTAAACTAGAATATGTAAGGTTTGAGTATTTGCAAAAATCTTAGCTATTCATACTCACGACAGCTCAAGTTTGGCTCAGCTGGATCTGCCAGAAACAATCATATACATTCACTCTTGACAATGTTGCTCTAAGTTGAGCCGGGTTGGGATCCTATTGAATCGCATGGCGTGTCTCTGGTAAGAGGCATGCTGATCTAAGAACGGCCAAGAGATTTTCATTTTGGTATATCTACTAAAATATTTGGAGGATCAATAAGGCCCTTCCTGGGGAGAGGCAGCAATCGTGTTTTGGAGTCACCGGTGAAAGAGATATGTAGTAGAGAGTAGCAAATACCCCCCACATTTAAATGGTCCTCTAGATGAAACCTCAACTTGTGTTTCCCAAATCTGTAAGAACAATGTAGCAGTAAAGTATTTTACATTTTACAGCGGAAATGTTTTTAAATCATGATTTATTTGATTTCAGTGCTGTGCAACATAGAACCTATATCTAAAGGTGCACCATAGCTTCCATTAAGTAAAACCCACAAATCTTTATCTCCTCAAGTCCGGATTGTTATGTAAGACACTACTTGTCCTGTTTACCCATTGTACCGTACTGCAGAATATGGTAGTGCTATACATATAAATTAATAATAATAATCATAATAATAAACATTGACTTAACAAAGCAGTTGGACCCTATAAAAGCTGTGTGTCTATTATTTTACTGTCCATTATGGAAGCACACATCATTTTGAGATTTTTTTTGTAAAGTCATTAAATATTACCCCAAAAAGTACAATCATAAAGGAGAAAAAACACACACAAACATGGAAAAACGAACAACATCTATATTAAATAGCTTCCTTCCAATGATGCGATTAAGTATAACCATCTCTGCATTCCTGTCCAACCTGAAAAATGACTACCTAAATCATTTTGGAAAAAACAATTCAAAAGGAAACACAACTATAATTCAGATTTTCACTACCATTAATAGGGGTTGACATATCACCATTGCCTCTTACTAAGTACAGATCAATCAATGTCCCTTTTAGTTCCTTAGCCTGGGTCCCAAAGGCCTTCTTAGCCAGGCAATATCTAAACTTTGCCAAAGTGTGTGGTCTACTAAAACAACTAAGGAAACTGCAATACTGACACAACATGGTTTAGGAATCTGAACATAAAGCAGATATGGCTACGCAGACATAAACTTCCTTTTGCTAGTCAAAGAAAATGTCCTGCAATTGTTCAAAGCTGAACATTTGATATGACTTACAGGGTGGTGTTGAAATATTTTGAGTGGATTGTTCTGCATGGGTGTAATAGGACCGATACTTTTATTAAGTTAAGGATGACATTTTACTGCTAGATATTTTCTGGCAGTAAATTCACAAAAAGGTATCAGTTTTATCAGAAATCAGATTTTTCTCTTTTCGCACACGTGTCCTTTTTGTCTCTTTAGATCTGATGCTTAAGGCCGTCCACACTTTTTGTCTCTTCTGATTATATTTGCCGTTGTATGTATAGGTCTTTGGACATAACTATAACTGTTAGACTTGTGCATTTGTTTTCAGGTGAACACCAACACGAAGGGTGCGTTTCCGTTGTTCAGCCCGAATCCCGAGCATACGAACATGGCGGCGGCAAAACGTACGCGAAAAAGATGCCAGGGGAGGTCCCTGCGGGTGACCAAAAGAGTCACTCGCGTGGCCCTTTAACTCCGGATGGTGGAACTTGGTCTGGGGAGACGCCTTCTCCAAGAGTTAAAGGTCCGTACGAGTGACTCTATTGGTCGTTCGTATGGACCTTTAACTCTTGGAGTGGGCCCTGGCCAAGTTGCGGCATCAGGATATTAGAAGTCTGTAAGAGCGACTCTATTGGTCGCCAGCAGGGGGCTCGTCTGCCATCAACCATTCATTTTATGCCCGGTAACCTCCAAAAACATTAAAAAAATATGTATTTTTTTTTTCAAAATCAAGACACTTACATTAATATATTTTGTGATATTTTGGTCAGCTGAACTGGTTGGGGTCCATGTTTTTTTTAAAAAAAATATATTCAACATATAAATGTTGGACTATACATCTAACAATGGTACCAAAAGAAAGCTCTATCTGTCCTTGAAAAAAATAATAAATATGTAATTTGTGTGGGTACAGGAAAAATTAAAAAGGAGAATCATGGTTAAGGAAGCAGTGTAAAAATGCTGAAAAAAATGGCACAAAACACCCTCAGTAAAGAAGGGGTTTCAGTTTTGACAGAGCAATTTAAAAGAATGCATCTCTGGTTTCTCTTCAGATCAAATAATTCTTTCGCCTTTTACTAAAAAAATAATTAAAAAAATAAGAATGCATCTCGTATAGTGAGGGAGACAAGGGCACCAAACTGTCCCTTAAGCTATGGTCCATACAATCAATCCCAGCATAAAACCTATGTAGGTGCCATTTCACTTTAACATATACATTTAACATGTTCAAGATCCACACTTCTTTTGCCACATCTGTTAATGTAAATTTAAAGCTAAAATTCTATGTTTTACAATTCCATATATCAAAACTATTACTATGTCATGGTGTTAACTGCTTAAAAAAGCACCCAATGGGCATATCATGGAAAATGTATCTTCCTTTTCCAGGTATCAACATGATTATTCCTTAACATTAACATACCTATTGCTATTCAATTTTAGTTTGTTCTGATTGGTTCAGACAGCCTTCCAAACAGGAAATTAATTCGATAATAGGGAAGAATGTATAATATATCAAATTCCTTAGAAAAATCGAGGATTGCGTGAATATATATAGATAAAAAAACGATGTAACTGACAGCATTTTAAATAAATGGTAAAAACTACAACCTATTACATTACTGGCAGAAATCCTATGTATACATTCACCAAATGCAGATGTGTGCAGATATTGCTCCTTGATCTGTCCTTCACTGGCATTGAAGTCGCTAGTAGCTGACGCCAAACCGGGGTGTGATATCCCCACAGCGATGCTTAGTGAATCTCCTTTTAATTTGTGAAGGAGATCTAGAACATGATCTTGGCCCTTATCATGATACATTCTGATATTTCAAACTGAATAATAATGCTTCATATTCTGTTAAGTACACCCTCCTCCTCGCAGCTGTGCTTTCCTCTGTGTTGTGTCTAGAAGTTTAACATTTTGTGGCCAAAAAAGGGTCAAGTTCATTCCGATAACAATGATATTCAATACATATGTTCACACAGAAACCTTAGAGGAATCATTCCAAGGAGTTCCATAGATTAAGCATGCAATACATATAAAATGTCAGTCAATAATAAAATTATCACAGAAGGTCATTATACATCATATTTCATAAAAATAAAGACCTGTTTGCTCCATCATGTTAAATAAATGCAAATGTCATCAACTCTCGCCTTAAGAATCTTTTTCTACGTTGGTCCAATAAAGGTTTTGTACTTTGACTCTGAGGAAGAGACCTGAAAGTCTATGTGACTATGTGACTTTACATGCTTTTCACTGTTGGCCCCCCAAAAAAGTCATCAGCTTTGATGACTTCTAAGAATATAGTAACTAATTCCATTCTGTTACATGTCATATTTTAGTTACTTGGTGTTTTCCTGCCGAACCCAAATGTGGTTTATCACATGCCTTTTTAAGGATAGGGGCTATCAGTCAAAGGGGAACAAAACCCAAAAAGCTCAAGGCCTAAGAGGAACTGTTTGTTATGGTGAAGGCATATTCTATTGTCTAGGAAATTAAATCATAGTGAAGAACATGCAGTATATTCATTAAACAATAACTTGTGGTTGAATTAAAATGAAATAATATTTCATTTTAATAACTTATTTAAAATATTATGAAGTACCTACCCTGGAGGGTTTCTCAGGCATGGAAAGCCAAATTGGTTCAGCCCATGGCTTATTTCACGCAGAGAGGTTTCTTTAAAATGTTAACTATGCATTATACGGGGCCAACTCTGTCCATGATTTATGAAGACTCTGCTGTTCTTGGTCAATCCTTATATGCCAAGTAAGGAATTTGACAAATTAATGAAATAATAATTACTGGAAGTGCATTCAAGGGTCACCTCATACAAAATAAATGGGAAAGGAAAGAGCCGTCAAGTGTCACCCATTAATAATAAAATGTAAGTTTAATCCAGAAGATGAACAGCGTGGGCAAGTGCGATGTCTAAGCTGTGTATTGACTGTCAATGAAAAACTGTTTGGAATATTCTCAAAGGGACAACATGTTGTATAAGGTACAGGTATAATTGAAAGATGTTGTACGGGTTCGACTGGTGGAGCCACGGAACAGGAAGGGCCCAGAAGCATAGTCCAGTAAGAAAGTCAGGGTCAGTTGCCAGTAAATCACAATTTGGGGCCAAAGGCAAAGAGCGTAGTCCAGTAAACAAGCAGAAGTTGGTAGCCAGTAAGTCACAACTAGGGACCAGAGGCAGATAGCGCAGTCCAGGAAGCAAGGCAAGGTCAGCAACAGGTAGGCCACGATAGCAAACAAACAACACAAACAGGAGGAGTAGGTAATGGAGTCTGCTGGGAAGTAGATGCCACAGCTAGACAAAAGTATTGACCTGAGGGTTTGTATTACATTTAAAGAGCTGTAGCTTCCCTCCCTTTTGCACCTATTTCAGGTCAGTGTGCCTTTAAGGGAGTGAAGTACAGAGGCTCTGCTTTTGTCTTCCATGCTGCTAGGTGTAGGAGGTCACATCTGAGCAGCCATGATGGCTTTAAGAGCCCTCTCTTTGGATGCGCACACAGCCATAGAGATGGCTGTAGATGGATGCGCAGCATCCCGAAATCCAGGCACCGGATGTGGCCTACCTTATGGTCGCGGGACCTTGCCATGACCTCTAATGCTTCCTTCTGCTGGTAAGCGCTCCTGGCACCCATGGGGATACAGGGCCTGACAGGTGTGGATAGGACAGGGAAAAGGTATTCATACATGGACATTGGTGTTAACAGAAGTAATTCTATCAGCCAGTTAGGCATTTACTCAATTGTCCTCTGGATGTAAGAAGGAAAATTAATATATTCATAGTGGTCAACACTTTATTTCAGGAAGAGACTCCTGACCTCCCAAAATTTGTCCAATAAAAGGTATCAACTTCAACTATAGACTCCATCTCTTGGGTATATCTGGTTTTGGGCGAATATCCATTTGCCTTTGAATGCAAGAGATATTTTTTTTCCTGTCAGATTTATTGCCCCAATGACCGTTACTATACCACAATTATGCAGTGAGATCTCCCCTGTCACAGGTACGCACACACACACATCCTTCTCTATGTTCTGCCATCATGTGATGTCAAGTGTGAACTTTTGCATTTCCAGGAAATCCTAGGCAGAACCTGCTACCCCCTGCCATGACGGTATTAAATCACAACCTTTTTTTGGAATACAGTTTGCTTTCACTTCTACCATTTACTTATTTATGATATCCTTGATTTCTCCTGAGGTATTTTGACTTTGCAAACGATGACTTTCCAAACATATACAGTCCTATAAAATATCAAAGTTCACAAGTAAACGAAAAAGCTTTGAAAATGATTTCCACCTTCCTAATTTTATACTGTAGCTACAGATGAGGGCTATACATAACATCACTTAGTTGTTCAATTAACGAGGTTCCATTGTTTTTTCCTGACTTCAAATTGAACATGCAGTTTTCTATTGGTCTATAGAAACTGTTTACCAATTCATAAACAATCATAATTTGAACATTATGGTATATTAGTTGATGTTATGATATGTATTTAAATTTAAGAACCCTAGGCAAATACAAAGACAAAATGCTGTAAACACTCATTACATTAAGGTTGACATATGCTTATTTTGTATTGCGTCATTTTAAAGACTTTTTGACATGTTTTTTATTATTTAAGTAATCTGTTCTTCAGATGTGGCCATATAGTATGGGCACATGCAAAATGTTTATGAATGAATTGTTTGTATTGTCTGGAATGTTGTTACAGCAAATAGCAATATAGTGTTATTCTAGTGTATCAAACAACCATTACAAGCTAAACAGATGTAGGTTCCCAACCCAATGGTAAGCGTACAAGGAATGTATCTGAATGGTACTCTGAGTTAACAGTAATTGGTTGCTGCCATGCAAAAAGCATAAAGATTTGGATACGGATCCAAGTGAAAAACAGGTTGTTTTTATAAGCTTTTAATTCGGTTTTACAAATTAATCTAAATGTTATGTATAGTGTTTTTTTTTAATGTGGGAGAACCATTGTTTACAGCATTATGGTGCAATGTAAAAATACATAGCAACTGACCAATACAAAGAGCCAGGTCTGGACTGAGGTATGAGGCTGTCTGCTGGATACGCGCGGTTGCACTTTACGCTTTTACATCAGCCACATACACCTTTGGAGTGTGTGGCTGTGTGTATCCAGTAGACATTGACACAGTGAAGGAATATATTGGTCAACAGTGGTATCTGTCACCCTGCCGGATCTCTCCAGAAAGGACAGATACGGTTGGGATGATCATAGGTGTTGTTAGGGTATGTTAGCATAAATGTGTGCGTCTGGGTATGTCAGCACATGTGTGTGTTGGTATGTTTGTATGTGTGTCTGGGTATGTTAGCATGTGTGTTGGTAACATGTGTGTGTCTGGATATGAGAGCCATTGTGTCTGGGTGTATATGTAAGTATGTGAGTCTGGGCCAGATATCAGAGGTCAGATGAGAATGGGCAGACTGGTTAGAGAGGACAGAAAGGCAACAGTAACTCAAATAACCAATCGTTACAACCAAGGTATACAGAATACCATCTCTGAACGCACAACACGTCAAATTTGAAGCAGATGGGCTACAGGAGCAGAAAACCACACCGGGTGCCACTCCTGTCAGCTAAGAACAGGAAACCGAGGCTACAATTTGCACAGTCTCACCTAAATTGGATAATGGAAGACTGGAAGAACGTTGCGTGGTCTAATGAGTCTAATGAGCTGCGACATTCAGATGGCGGGGTCAGACTTTGGCATTAACAACATGCAAGCTTGGATCCATCCTGCCATGTGTCAATGGTTCAGACTGGTGGTAGAGGTTTAATGGTGTGGGGGATATTTTCTTGGCACACTTTGGGCCTCTTAGTCCAATTGAGCATGGTTTAAACACAACAGCCTACCCGTGAATTGTTGCTGACGATGTCCATCCCTTTATGACCACAGTGTACCCATCTTATGATGGCTGCTTCCAGCAGGATAATGCGCCATGTCACATGAGCATGACAATGAGTTCACTGTACTCCAGTGGCCTCCACAATCACCAGATCTCAATCCAATAGAGCACCTGTGGTAGAACTGGTGATTTGCATCATGGATGTGCAGCTGACAAATCTGCTGCAACTGTGTGATGCCATCATCAAATCTCTGAGGAATGTTTTCAGCACCTTGTAGAAAGTATGCTGTGAAGAATGACGGCAAAGTCAAAAAGAGGGTCCAACCCGGTACTACTAGCAAGGTGTACCTTATAAAGTGGCCAGTGAGTGTATGTTTATGTAATGCCTTCTTATTCTCCATCCCCAGAATATATTACAGCATTGGTAATTAAGGATCATTTGGCCCGTCTAGTCTGACCATTTTTTTCATCTGTACAATCACCAATATGGTTACTCAGTTCCATGTGTCTATTTAATTTGGAACTTGGTTTGTGGTAAAATCTCTACTTTTGAGCATGAAAAAAACAGCAGAAAAAAATAGCCTAATGGTTCTTATCTCCTGAAATTATATGTTCTATCATATACCAAACCATTCTGGTTGATATGTTGGCTTTGACTCATATAGCTATGCAGATACCTACAAAATGTATGGTTACGTAAACAAATTCCTGAATTGCATGCCATAGCAATTCTCCAAATAAATTCTCCAAGTTTCCACTAAAGATGTCCAACGTGCGGGTCTGTAGTTGCCAGATTTGAATCCTGTTCCCTTTGTAATGGGATCACATTTGCTTGCCTCGGCTACTGAACAGAGCTCTCAAAAGTACATAAGAACGTCTCTTACCTGTTCCAGGAGCTTCTACACGTTTAAGTGCTTGTATATTTTGTCTTGTGTTATCCGAAGGGATTGTGACAGCACAAATGAAGGATTATTTACTTTTGGAGTTTCAGATATTGGTCAGGTCTTTATTTTGCAGTTAAATTCTCTTTCTCCGCCTTAGCTACTTATAACTTTAGCATCCATTGTACTTTTTAAACAGCGTCTCTGCCTCTTCACCTGACATAAATTCTGGAAAAGACCAAAATTTATTAAACTAAAATGCCTTAGTTGAAACATTTCTTTTTTCTTAATTCTCAAACATATAACTTATGTTTTGACATGTGAATACCATTTTCCATTTAGTACTTTTTGCAGGAGCCAAAAAAAAGAAGCCTCCCTAAAATCAAAGGTTATGATTGATATTAACAAAAAAAGTATTTTTACACATGTACAACTTGAACATTCTGGGAAAAGGGTTTATTGGAACACGTGATCTGATTCATTAGCACATTTGCTACATTCTTGAACTGGTCACATGTAGGAATGAAGATCCAAGTGTCTGTGATGAATGAAATGACAACTTTGATCTTAGGAAAAGGCTTTACCTTCCAAGCTGGAGGACTCAGCATAGGCACATTGTGAGTTACGTGTGTGACAGGTTGCTAAGGAAATTGCTTTAGGCCACAGCTTAGTGGAAGTGGTTAATGCACATGTATTATTATATTAGAAGAAAACAGGTAATATGTGCTTCAAATTTGCACTGTATGCAATTCAGAGCACACTTATTGAATGCTAAATGGTTGCCCAATAACCCTCATATGTCAGAGGAACATTGCCAGGTAGTATTAATATTAGAATAAGTAACGCAAATGCTTGTAGGCATTGTCAAAATCATTTTCTATATCAGATAAAGTGGTTTAAATGTAATCTTTTAATGTGGAGAATTAATGTGAATCAATGGTAATAATAAATTGAATCAGGCCCACACCAAAAGCAAAATGGGATTATAAGTAGTAGTGTAGCTATCAGAATGGCAGCGGCAACTCGGAGCCAAGTCTCAGAGGGCTCATCCATACTGCTCTGGCTGCAACCTAGGTTCCTCCAGCTGGTCTTGAGGGAAGTGAGAGCTGGAAGATTAGTGCTTTAATAGGCTACGGCCCCTTGTTTGCCTCTCTACATGGACCACACATTTCTTAGTTCTCAGGCAGTGATAAACAGGAAAGAAAGCACCTTTATTACAGAAAACATTTTATTGGAGAAGACAAATTACTGAGGGAAGTTGTGTCTCTCAACCCTAAATTAAACATTTAAGTGTTGAATGAACTTGTTGGCAACTGCTTCCTTAAGCATCAAGAATGCAATTCTTCACACTGGTCTAATCAGTTTATTTACCCAAACTAATGGGTGCCTATTATCTCAGCTACTTTGACATGCTTAATTCGGACATGAATAAGCAGGCCAGTACCAGGCATCCTACGCACCTAACTGGGCGCGCGGACCCCTGAATCATTGGGGGTCCCGGCAGGGGCATATTCTTTCTAGGGGGATAGGTCTAAAGTGGAGACCCTAAGCTGCTTTATTAGAGGCAGATTGCCCTTTTGGGCCCAAATTCCCCTGTCCCTCATTCTTCTCCCGATGTCTCCTTTTCCTAGGAGCTCAGATTCTTCGCTGGGTGAGTGTATCACAGTATTAAAAGTAACAGTATGTCTGGATAAACAGCAAGGTAAAATAGAAATTGTGTTTATCGATGAAATTGTGTAAATGTACAATAATTGTGTAAAGACTTAGAATGGGCAAACTGCAGGGACAGTACTCTTGCCTGGGGTGCCATATGGTCTAGTGCCACACAGATATCATAAATTGCTTTTTTCCTCCCCGCTAATAAATCTTGATCTCTCTATGTTCTATCTGTTGTTTGTTGTTATAGTAGCTTAATAAAGGTGCATAGGGATTTATATGATCTGATGTCATTCCAAACCTTCGGTGCATGTGCTGTGATTTATCTTACACCTCAGCATGGCCTTAGCTAATTCTAACCAGATTCTCGTACAACGAAGGTTCAAACCAACAAGGCATCCAGTATTTTGTTATCAGGGTATATCATTTACACGGTAATTACTGACAGATTTAGTCCCCTATTATAGCAGGGGAAAAAATGACCTCCAGGTTTTACAGTGCAATTAACTTCATATAATCCGATAACTAAAGGATTTCTTAATATTTAACCTTTTGGTAACATAATGCCTTGTACATTAATGATATTTCTACATCTTCATTGGTACAATGGGAAACTCAGAAGGTGCTTACACATAAGGCATTTGCCCTCAAAACACCAGAGGTTAATAAAGGTTTTTTATTTTAATATGTCATTGTTTTTCTCATCTTTTTAACTGCCCTGCTATTAATTAGCTAGATAACGTATGACCTGTAGCTGAGTATCTCAGGAAGTCACTTCAAAACTTTCCTGTATGGCTGGGTTACGTAAATTGGCCTGTAAAATGAATACAGGATTTTCACCTGACTTAAAAATACAGGCCGCGTCTTGCTACAAGATTGATTTAGTAGCCCTGAATCCTGTTTTATGCGATTGAAAGATATGCAGCCCCCATAATAGAATTGGAGCCGCTCTATTTATTGAACCCCTAGGTGGCCAGAGTTCACCCAAGCAATGACAATTCTTTGATCACCAGCCATTTTCTCATCAAAGACAAGTAACACTTTCAGTAACCAAAAAGTTGAACGTAAGTCCATTTAGGAAGGACTTGCTCGATAAACTGGGGTTTTAGAATCTGGGATGCAGCTGAGGTTAATTATTACATCAGGTTCACAAATATAACATTCAGATTTATTAACGCATGATCTGAGAGTAGCAGAGCATCTATAAAGCAGTGGCAGAGTACACTTCTTCCTTGGTTTCCAAATTTAGGGCCAGTCTCAACAACTGACATGACAGACAGCTTCCAGGGGTGACTGAATCGTTTGGGGCACTGTGAAGTGTCAATATTTTTAAAAGGGACACAGGACCAAAAAGTATGCTTTCCATGGAACAGATTGCCCTACTGGGACCGTAATTCCTGTGTTATCCTTTACTCCCGGGATATCCCTCCTTCTAAGAGCTGTTCAACTGCCTTAAAAGTCATAATAATGTTTAATAAAACAGCAACGAAAAACGGAAATGTGTAAACATACAATCATTGGCAAAGAGTATTCCTGTCTGGGGTGGCATTTGGTCTAAGATCTGCCCGGTGGAAATTAAGTTTCATTTATTGCTAGACAGTAGGAGGGGAAAATGTCTCTTACTTGAACATTGTAGGCCATAATGCTATACTTTTTTGTGCATTTTATTTAGACTCTCCCACAGAAGGGGTGTCACCAAGGAGTTTATTCTCTTACACCATAGCTGGGTCCTTCCTGTGCTCCTCACGCCACCCTCCCTGTATTCAGCGTACTACAACCAGGCTCAGTTTGCGTGATGGCTAGTCTGGGCCTGCAGATAAAACACCTAGCAAATATTTAGGTTTCTATACAACTTACACCAAAAATGTAGCCAATGGAAACAGAAAAAAGTACTTTGGAAAGCTTATACTCAAACAGAAAATAACTGATGTAAGCATTACATTACCTATCCCCCAGAAACTCAGTTCCAACTTTACTGGGTAACTAATATGCCATTTATAGATTTTTATTTACTGCCAAAAAGGTAGGTAAAAGTCAGCATTAGTTTAGATCAGTAAAAAAAAAGCCATTCTTGGAAAAGTGGCATAACTTTGGAATTAGTCCAGGACAAAGTCATCTAACATGTCACAAAGCTTAGATTAATTATATAGGTATGCAAGAAGACATTTTTCTAGCAGCTGTTTTAAATAACCCAAATGCAATTTGACTTTCAATGTCTTGGATTTTAATAGATTCTCTCATCCGATGGTTTCACATTATCACTTGGATGGTATTCAGATATTCAGAGATCGACTGATATCCAAGGTCCTAATTTTTTGAATTACTGGGAATTCTACCACAAGTTCTTAGTGCTTGCTTCAAGATGCATGCAGCTTTACTTTATTATCTAGGGTTATAGAGGTCTGCTTAATTAAAAAGTGATCTGCAAAAGTCTTTCAGCCACAGAGATAAGACGGAATTGGTCCAACGGGTTCTTTAGAAGATGTTTTGTTATTTTCTTCCTTCTCTGCCTGGTGTAAAATATGGATTACACAGACATCTGCAATTTAACAAAGTTCTTTAGTGAAACCTTGTGTGTTAGGAGAGCAGTGTTTTTAATAAAAGAACTGTTTTAAACTTTTTTCTTCGTTGACCTACGTTACACTTTTTGTGGTTTGACTCAGTGGAGCATATTGAAACATGAACTAACAGATTTTTTTTGTACTTTCCACAAAAAAAGACATTTATGCAAATGATAAGTTTATTATTTTCTGTTACCATTGTAATTGAGCTATAGTACCGTGTACCCATTGTCTGCCTATTGATTTTGCTCTTTATCTTTTGGATCCTCTCAGAAATCCAGAGACCAGCATGAGCAATGAACGCCAGGAATAGGTTTATAGCTAAGGGTCTTCCTTAGTATTGGGCAACTTTCACTGAAGGAAAATCCCACTTCCACCTGCAGTATTTGTGTTGATGTTCCTTCAAAAGGTGACTTAGTATTCAGGAATACTCAAGTAGGAGGAGGAAAAAGGTCACTTTTCACCCTACTTTATTTATCCTAAATACAATAGAGAATTTCATTTAAAAACCTATATCACCCATATGAGTGAAGGAAGTCCTCCCTAACCCCTATAACTGCAATCAAATGTTTGCAATAACTGGGATTGATTGTTTTTATATCATTGTGGGGCATTTTGGCCCACTCTTCTCGAGACATTGGAGGGTGTTTGAGCATTAACTTCCTTTTCAAGGAACAGATTCGAGTCAGGACTTGACTAGGCCACTTCAAAGCCTTCATTCTGTTTCTTTTGAGCCACTCAGAGGTGGACTTGCTTTTGTCCTGCTGCATAACCCAACTGAAATTGAGTTTTATTTCACAAACCGAGGGCCGGATATTCTCCTTCAGGATTTTCTGGTAGAGAGCAGAATTCATGATCAATTATGGCAGGTCACCCAGGTCCAATAGCACCAAAGCAGCCCCAGGCCATCACACTGTAACCAATGTGTTAAAATGTTGGTATGATGTTCTTATTGTGGAATGCTGTTGTTAGCTTTACACCAGATATAAAAGTCTTCTAAAATGTTCCACTTTTGAATCATCACTCCCCAGAATATTATCCCAAAAATCCTGGGGGTCATCAAGACGTTTTTAGGTAAATGTGGGACACGCCTTTGTGTATTTTTGTTCAGCAATGGTTTTCGCTTCTCAACTCTCCCACGGTATGACATTTTTAATGCTATCCTCATTTTGCAGTTATATATTATTTGATAATATTATAGTATCCATAATTTTTTTAAATTATAGTTTACTGTTACTTAAGTCAGTTTTTGAGGTTTCCAGAATGTATTGATGTGGGTGGAACCAAGAAATGGTATTTCAAGATGAAAGGTATGTGAATGGGGTATCTTTTTACATAGGTGGGGGTGACAGAAGATTGTTCTATGATGGAAGAACAAGTCCGAAAGAATCAGGGCAATGACTTCTAGACTGGCTTAATGCCATATTTCCTCTTTCAACTTCGATGAAGATCAGGTAGCTCACAATAGCATTTCTGCAAAGCTGGATTTCAATGAGGTGATTTGAATGAATAGGATTGGATGAAAGATTCTGAAACCGTAACAAAGAGAAGTAATGGTGTATTTTGAAGAAATTGGAAATGGTATTACCTTTATTATTCATCCCAGCAATATTTACTTTTTATGTAACATAATTGTATTTATTTCACCTAATTGAATCCTCACCAAAATGAATGTTACTGGAACATAAACTGAGGCATGGTAAAAATATATCTTGATTCATTAACTCTGTGCCTCTCTGTCCCCCTTTCATCTCCTACAGTTTTCTGTTTCGTCCATCTAGTTACCAGATCTAGTTCAGATTTTCTTTTCCAACTGCTTTTGCTGTTATGTCACCTTGATGGCAGACCAGAATGTATGATATTGGACATGCAAGGGTTTAGTGTGATTCAGCATGCTTGAGGGATTTTAGAACAGAACCCTTTCTAGTAAGATAAAACGGTATCTGTGCGAAGTCCTGGACAGTAACCATTCTAACTATTCGCTGTTAGTCCCTGAAGCAACAAAATCTGACGCAACCTATCCAAATATTGCACACAAGGAACTACATCTTTTGGAAGATTTGACTCTCCTCATGTGCCAAGCTGGCTCACTTGCTTAGCTTTTGCCGTGCTCTACATAGCCTGTCCACTGCTAACATAATTTGTCTCTTAAATAAACGTCTACAAAAATGCAAGTTTAAATTATACTGCTCAACAATGTCATCCACCTCTGACATATATTAAAATCCTGTGGTCCTCAAAGCATATTGCCTTCAACCATTCACATTCCCATTGACATCCACATTTATACAAACACACACTCTTGCAGACACATATTCACACACTCTCCCATATACACTCTCTATTACACACATATACACTCCCACATTAATCAGTTCTGTTGAGATTAATAGTGAGACCACTATAAGTGATTGCGGTGGGTTTCTGCACCTTCTTGTTGGCGCATGCAACTGAGTTCATGGATGTATGAGGCCACAGTGGATAGACTTGAGAAACGGTGTTCTAATCCATGTGGCAAGATTCATGTATATTCAAATATACAACAAATGCATTTAGTGGAATTAGTGAAGGGTTATGTCATATCCCAACAGACTTAGATCACTACAAATATTTCTACCATGGAAGGGAAACAGCTTAGCATAATTATAGATGCTACAACATTATTGTGGAAGAAAGGTGTTGAAATAACCCATTTCCCATTTGGTTTTAAGGTATTACTTTAAGATATTTGATCTACTAAGATCTATGAAAAATGAGCAGCTTAAAAGTATTTAAAAACAAAACTCTTTTAACTACAACGACTTATGTTTTCTAGTTTAATCTTTTGTTAACCCAATGAGACACATGACAAAACAATTAATCGCCACATCGCTCTCTGTCATACAAGTTTGTTAACAGTAACTGACTTTAGGTCAGAATGTATTAGCAGTCTACCTAGGTTCATGTCTGCTTTGAAATTCTCCTGACGAGGGCACAATGCAAAATTACATCAGCGGCAAGATTCTCCTCCTATTAGTGTAGTTAAAATGGCAGCCGCGGCAATGAACAAATGGACAAAGATTTTCACATAGCACAGGTTTGTTTTTGGTTTCTTTCATCCGATGAAAACAAATGCGCAAGTCTAGTTTTTATGAACCCTGTTGCTGCATCATCTTACTGAATACATGTATGGTTTCTATATGTTTTAACATCTGTTGGGAAGTGTGGGATGGGATGACATTTCCTGTGACTATTGTATACATTTAAGAGAACGACCATTATGTACAGTTAAAAATTCCAACAAAACTCTCCAGTTATGACTTTACAGGACGTATGGAAAGGAAGGCCCTATATGTTGCTTATTTTTAGCTTCTTGCCCTTTGTGATAAGCAAATCAACATATATTAATTTTGCATCTGTTTCTTGCCCTGTGTTGAATTTTAGGAAAATAACAGCTACAAAAGTAACACAAACTGACAGAAAAATGCCTACTGTCACTTGTTTTAGTGTCACTTAGACAAAATATTAGTTGAGCTCGTAATCCAGTTTGGAAATTAAATTTTACTGGATGTATCACTCTGATGATTTGAAACATGAATAATGTGATCATTTTTATATGATTAAATTATTATTCCTAAGAACAGTTGGCTCATTCAACAATGCTGAAATTATGCTTTTAGTGCTGAATTATTTTTAAACATTGTTAAACTTAGCAGAGTAGGCTGGGGCATAAATAGAAACCACAGGGCCCCAGTACGAAAATTGCCCCAGGACCCCCAACTTTGCCAGGAAACATATCCCACAGTGTGACTTTGCTGCCAAACAGCTTGTGAATGCACATATTTACACATGCTAACACACACACATCGACACATTCATGCTTACACACAAACACATACACATCCATGCTATCACACAATTACACGCTCATGCAATAGATATCCTCATAGATATCTATGCCCACATACACTTATACATAATGCCCACATTTACTTATACACAGACATTCATACTCATATACACTTATACATAGATATTCATGCTCACATCCATCTATACACAGACATTCATGATCACATACACATTAATGATCAAATACATACAAGAAAATACATATTCTCTCCTGCCTGCAACCCCTTACCTCTCCTCTAGATTTTGGTCCACTGCTGGCACTGAACAAGCTCCTCCGTTTCACTACAGGGTCAAGTGACGTAACGCGACTCCATTGCATTCCTGCCTCTCTGTGATGGTTCAAAATTGTTTAGAAAGAGCCCTTCTGACCTGGTCCAGTTCAGAAGGGCCCTTTCTGAATAATTTTGAACTGGCATGGGAACACAGGAAGAAGTTGTTCCAGGGGTCACCTGGGACCCCTGTAGTTACACCACTACAGTAGGTAGAATCAGTAAAGTACCGGCCTAGGCAAACCGTTACCCCACTGCACACTGGCTTGGCTACCAGGGAGATCTTTAAACCACATCAAGCCCATTTACACTATGGAGACTGTGCTGAGACCGACACATCCTTTCGAAGCTCCCTGTGTCTTAAAGATGCACTGCACTTTTTAATGAAATGAGGATGCCGACTGTGAAGAAGGTGGCTGGAGACGGTGCAATAAGTAAATTTTAAGAGGGTTTGACATCTATTTACAACGTCACAAATAAAATATTTTTGTGGGAAGAGTGATAGCTGAAGAGGGCTAGGAGGCCACAGTTATATAACCATATTAATACAAACTAGTCTAATGTCTACCTCAAAGTTAATACACTTAAGGTATCGCTCGGTGGCACCTGACTCAGATTATATTGACTAGCTGATAGATGCAACGATGGAACACGGTGCATTGCTTGTTTCTCCAGCACAAACACCTTTGTTGTCAGCAGGGCTGTCTGACCGCACTTTCAATGCGATGAGATGTTTACTGCATGCAAGCAAAGGATGACTACGTCTAACAGGCCGCTTGCTCCGCTGTGTAACTATACACAATTACTATTCTTTGTCTTTGATAATTCATCTTTTAAGACAATTATCTAATGTTTTACTAAATAAAGTACAGTAGGAAATTAGTTTGGTATTTTGCTGGGGAAATTTATATATATATAGAGAGAGAGAGTGATTGGGATTTGTGGGATTTGTGTGTTTGCAGATATATTTATTGGTTGAGGGATGAACAAAGCTTTATGAAATCATCCTCTATCACAAGAACCTGAAAAAAAATATTTAAAAAGAAGAAAACCAGAAATGGTTCTGCTCAAGAATGGTGCTATTGAACACTTTAAGTAAGTTAAAAGGAATGCAAAATGTGACAAGGCATTAACTGACATGGAAACAATGCTGATTTGTACAGCTAATGTGATGAATGAGAGGCGCAAAATGAACCCAAGCACTTCTCTTGAGATGGGAACAGCTTGAAACAAGAGGGATTTTTCATTAATAGACCCCCAACTCCACTCTCTGTCATCATTGAAAAATATATCTATCAAATTTCATTGAAGTCCAGATACAGAAAGCACAGTGCAATCAACACTTTACACCTTGTACCGAGCATTTATGGTTTATATTTGGAGACTTGAAGGACAGAATTCAAAGCTGGCTTACATCTGTGACATAGCAGCCCATAGCCATTGTGTGAATGCAATTTGATAGTTAGCGCCTCGTAAAAAATAATACATCTACTTAAAAGCTAACCAAGTGTAAGTTTAAAAGCCAGTTATGAGTCAGAAGGCTGAACAGAGGTATATGGATTCTAAAGGTATTTCAAAAGAGTTAACGCTTGTTCTGTCATTCTTACTGCAATACAAAACTAGTTAGAGACTAACAAAGTTAGAGACGTTCATAGAGTTGAACTAGGCAATACCGTAAATCTCAGCAGTCATTTCTTCATGAATTTAAATAATGACACTAGAGTACTGACAAATATATTAAAACATACAATTAATTGGATGTAGTATATTGTCACTAAAGTCACTAAAGGGACATTTTAATGTCCCAGGTGGCCTTACCAAAGAAGTGCAAATGGATAAAAACGGATTCAGTTCTTTTAGTTTGGATGAAATTCGGAATGGTTTTTCCATTCGGAAACAAAATTTGTTGTCACTCACCCACTCCGACACCCTCTCATACTTTCTTGCCTCTTCTGTTCTTCTGTCTTGTTTCTTCACCCACTTCTAGCCAGTATGAGCTCCATTTTTCAGGCCTCCCTGAGTGCTTCCGCAAAAGGGCAGATTCTCCCCACAGTCCCTGAGTTGCGCGCCGTGGCTCTACCCTTTTGCAGAGGTACTCAAAGAGACCAGAATAATGCAGAAAAATCCGCAGACAAAGAGAAGTGTTTCTGCACCTCTCTTTCTCTGCGAATCCGTCTGCATTATTCTGGGCTCTGGTAGTTCTTCCACAAAAGTTTGGAGCCATGGGGACAGCCTCTCCCCTGTTCCTCCAATAGGAGGAGAGGATGTGCATTGATTTTTCACCCTTTTGTGGAAGAGCTCTGGGAGGTCTGGTTAATGGAGAGAGAGCATGAGACAGTGTGAGAAAGATTGTGGGAGAGTGTGAGCATGAGTGAGAGTGTAAGAGGTGCATGAGTGAGAGCGCTAAAGGCCATGAAAGAGTGAAAAAGCTCTATTGAGGTTTCTCCTCATACACAGAGCCGGCCTTAAGTGTTCTGGTGCCCTGTGCGGACTACTCCTCTGGTGCCCCCTTCTCACTACCTCACCCCCCCTCTGCCCCTTCTCACTACCCCCCTCTGCCCCTTCTCGCTATTCCCCCTCTGCCCTTCTCACTATCCCCCCCTTCTCTATCCCCTATGCCCTTTCTCCTATCCCCCTTCTGCCCCTTCTCACTATGCCCCTTCTAACAATCTACTCCCTCTCCCTACTTCTCATTATTACCTTGTTGCCGGAGTCCTGCGGTGGGAGCGGGACGCATCTGAGTGAGGGGCGCCGAACGGTTGCTGAAAAATTCACAATCAACCGCTCAGTGCCCCTGCCCGGGACTTAAATTAAAGCATTGTTTTTTCTTTTTTTTTTTAAACTTTATTTAACGTGATGGATGTTACATAAAGTTTAAAAAAACAACAAAAAAAACCTGATGTTTCAATTTAAGTCCCGGGCAGGCGCCCCTGCTGCCATGGCGCCCCGTGCGGCCGCACAGGTCGCACACCCCTAAGGCCAGTCCTGCTCATACATATTAACAAAATTGTCAAATTGTGTTAAAATTGAAATCTGTACGAACCTGAATGTACAAATCTAATTCATATAAAAATACATTGTGAGTATTTGTATATGTAGTATTTGAAATGTAAAACAAATGAATAATAATAATTTAGGTACCTTAAGAGGAAAGCTATCCTGCAATCTTTTTGTATCATTGGAGTCAAAGATGCTGGAGCTATGCTAGCCACATGTAGAACCAGAAAGTGCAAATGGAAATCTTGTGCAATTACATTTCCTGAAGGGATATGCTGCCTCTTCCTTTCTCCATCAGCTGAAACCTGCCAGGGTCCAGATCTCCCCCCCCCAAGAATGCAATGAGGAGCCCACTGATGTCTTCAATGAGGGAAGTGGGCCAAAAGGCACCAAAGCCTCCACCACCCACCCGGTCAGCTCCAGTGCTGGGTTGTGTCCCCTCCAATTGGTAAGGAATCAAAAAGTGACATTGTGTTGTAGAATATTTCTATTTTGCTTGCTATACAGGTAGGCTATGTGAGTGAGAGGAAGGCATTGCAATGAAAATAGTAAAATATTTTATTGTGGACAGGGGCAAAATGTAAACGATTAATAGTTTCTTATTACATGTATTGTACATGGATATAAATATATTAAATTGATACTCCAGCTTATATAGTTAAAAAAATACTAGCTTTCTAGTGGACACTGAATAGCATCACTTGATCACGTATTATTCACGTACTACAAAGAGTCAACATTTTTTTGTCATAGATATCTTATTAGAATTACCGTAATTAGAAAGTTTTATGCCACTTTAGTGCAAAGCCAGCAGCGTATGCTTATTTGCCAAATAACATAATAGCATATGGTTCTTGTCTGCTAATAAATTCTAAGTTTCTGTGTCCCCACATGTGAGTGTAGTGAATACACCATCACGTGTGCTTCTTTGACATCACATGCTGATGCACCAGTTCAGCAGCCAATCAGGGATCTGTCCTGTGGCCTAAGGCCTCCTTAGACATCAAACCAGATTTCCCCAGCAAACCTAAGTGCCATGATTTTAAAGTTAGATTCTTAACCTTTGATCTAACATTGAGATTGTAACAATTCCAAAATCATTTTTTAATGTTTTACTTTTAATGCATATCACATTTCTCTGTATTTTGGCATTGAACGCTCTGTTTGCACATGCAATTACTCATTTGGGGTTACAGCAGTCTCATGGTACTTTTGTATAAGTTCTGGTGATTAAACTGCTTACAATTCAAGGTTTCTTGAGTTATACATTGAATTTCTACATCCCGCCTTTATGTAAACATTGAACCTAAACTTAGAATCAGTACTGGTTCAGCTTTAAATTGACTTTTTGTATGGACAGGCAATAGTTTATGATTGACTTGTCAAATTGACAAAGACATTATTGGGTATAGTAAAGAGAACCATACACATATAGATAAGTGATTAGTTAACAATTATTTTTTACCTTATATGTCACATTTAGGTTTCTTGTCTATGTCCGCCTGGAAGACCTTAGTAATATATTATCAGTGTGCTTCCTTTTCTTTTGCGCTCTACTCTTGAAATGAAATGCCAAAAGGAAAGCTGACTGCTCCTTATTTTAACATCGTTGACAATGTTTGGGAAGACATCTAGTAATCAAAGGACCATTTATAAAGTTAAAAATAATTGTACTTAACCACCTTTGCCTTAGTAAATATTCCTCTTAGGTCAAGCTCCAAGCCTAGAGGGCCAGAACCAGGTCAGATCTCCCAGATATTCCGGCATCAGCACTGGCAACTCAAAAATGGTTTGAACTAATTTGATGATGTATCTTAATCCTGGTCCTGTTGGTGGATCTTCAGGACTGGTGTTTGGAACCCCTGCCCTGGGCATTCCAGGTAGGTGTTTCAAGACAAGAACCCCTTTAAATGTAGACATCATTTCAACTTAATCTAAAAGTAATGCATTTAAATTAGCCCCTTTTAGAAACAAAAAATATTTTAAAACCCTTACTTTTCAATTACATGTATTTTTGTGATTGCCTCTAAGGCGACAGGAGCATTGATATCTTTCGTGTGCGCCCCATGCTGGATCTACTGAGAAAAGTAAGTGATAAACTATGTTTTCTTTCCATACTAATATAGTATATATGTAGAGGTATCCCTCAGTCAAATTAACTTTGCATTTGCAGTTGTAATGAGAGAAGTCATGCTAAAAATTACTTCTTAAAAATAGCCACTGCTTCTGTATGATACACAAATAAGTCTGTTCAAAGACTGCTTGGCTAACCCGATGATATGATATAAGGTAAAATATTACTTTACTTACAATAGTTTACATACATTTATATTTTCATAAACAAGATCTCATAGAAGGAACGAGTCCCTTTTCTTATCCCTCTCAGCTAAAATGCATTTATTTTCAAAACCGTGCAAATAATTAACCTAAACAAATGTTATTATAAATTACAATCCACATTTAAAGCTTAACACATAATTGAAAGTAGCAGCACTCTCGTTGTATATTATTATTGCAAGCTTCCTCTGTTTCCCTTTGACTGACAATTGTAACCTGAGGGTATGCCAAATGTGCAATCAGAAAGCAGAATGGCTGCCCCAGGCTTTTAGCCCCATACCGTTTACTTAATGACCAATAAATCCCCATATAGGTTAATATATTGTAACTGTTTGCTAAGCACCCCCCTGCTTCCCAGCTTTCTCCCCCGCAATTTTATTGAAAATGCTGTAGAGTGAACTATGTAACTATCTTCAACTAATATATCTCCCCCTCCCCGATGTTCTTTATTAAATCACTCTGTTGGCAGCCTGCTACAACCCCCAACTCCACTTCAAATAAACTCTCTGCTTGCTGGGATTGTAGGAAATGTATCAGTGACATCATTACTTCAGTATCATCTTGGTTACCGTTGTAAATGAAAAGATGCCAGATGTCAGCGTTATGGTCTCTGTTGGATGTTTATGGATATTGTGCTTACCCTTAGGTGTAATTATAGGATTTGGCTAAAAGCGATCTTTGTCCTGACTGGTGAAGGCTTCACGTTTGCTGCTAAATGATGTTTCCTAAATATGTGAATAACTAGACAGAGACTCCAGAGCAAAATGTAGGTACTGTGTGATGGTTAAAGGGCGATCATTTGAATCTAACGTACGCTGATGAGTTTAAAACTTCTTAATGTAACATCAAACATCATGTCAGTTACTGCTGAATGCCCATTACCATTCCCAGAAACAATATACAAAATTGTGACTATTACTCAGCAGTTGTATTAGTCGGACATATAAAGGAAATATACATTTTTCAATGTTTTTAGTGTTTCTATTTAATCTCTGTGAAGAGACAGTAGCTGCTGTATGAAGTCACTATCTGCTTGAATGTTTTCCCTAAAATAAAGTATAAATACAATACACGTCTATGTGTACTATTATAGAGAGTAGGATTCCTATTGCATGCATCTTTCACTATAAGATGGTGGCACATTTGGTGAACAGAGGTTCGAGGCGGTACTTTTGCAAAGATGTAATCTCTGCACAAACAATGTGAACTATCGTGAAATAGTAGAGTGAAGTCACCTCTTCTGCATCAGTGTTTGTTACAACACAGACAGCTAGGTGTATATGCCATACTTAGCACTCATTACATACTTGTATAAGGTCAAAGGGTTATGTATGGATGTTTATGTGTTCATGTGATGAGCACATTCTTACGTTGCCTAATGATCCTAAATACCTCTGGTATGAAAAAAAGAAGTGACTCTTCAAGTCACTTGGCAGGGTGTCCTTTCATACCCAATCACCATACCTCCCACGTGCTCCTCTTTAGAAGTCATGGTTCCTCTTTCCCCCACTAGTCCACCTTTTTAAGAAGCCAGAATGTTTGGTGTGTATGAGTTTAATCCCTACAAATCAAAATAATGTGCAGAAAACATGGTTTTATAAATAAACTTATGTATGTAAAATACATTATTCTTCTAAACCCCCTACTCAATTAGGTTTTAGATGTATGGCAACTGGCAAGAGAGCAGGGCTTACCTATGCTTTTTATTTTATAGCCAAGTACTCCTTTATAAGTAGAGTTGAAATTTGTACAGAGTGCTGGTTTCTTAGGGACACTCGGGGCTAGGCATAGGTCCATAGGATGCAAAATTTAAAAACTGGTCTTATCGGCATAGCAACCAGGTCCAATCAGAAGGAACAATCCATTAGTTGTTATTATTTGTAATCTTTTGGCTGTTTTATGCATATTGCCCTATCTGAACAGCAACACAGTTGTAACATTATCCACCCGTCACCGTTGCCTATCCCACATCCATTTTCAGGCATATGCTGTACATTTCGCATGTGCTCTTCCAATCCTAGCCTATCCACCACCTATAAGGCCCTTTTTAGAAAATGAGGATGCTGAGAAGGCACCAATAATCTTTGTAGAAGTACCCATAATGTAAATCCGGTCTTTATTATACTGAATTATTTCCATCATATCAAAGCTTTGTTCATCTCTTGCCTGGCAAAACAACACCGGCTGTTACAGTAAAGTCATAAAGTCATAATACCTACATCTGAGGCTCCACGTTATATCTACAACACTTTATTTTGCATGCACAATAGAAACAATATATATTTGAGAAGCTGTGGATATACTGTAATCAGAAGAAAACAGATGTAGAACACAATTCTTGTTTGCAGTTTAATGTATACAATCTTGCTTTGTTTAGAGCAAAAATATAACATTGTAGAAGCATAGATTGCACCCATCTGTTGTGTTAGACCAAGATGGTTTTAAAGAGCATGCAATAGTGTAAAACAAAAGGTCACTGAAAAGGTCACAGAATTTAAGGGTACTACTTCAAAGGCATTTATCTCCTTTAGAACACCATTAAGTCCCTGGTAATGGCTCATTGTCTTTCATCATCGCAACCTCTTCACCTGCCTGTTTACTTTCTGCAAACCTCAAAATTCAAGGAACAGTATAAACAGGTGCTTCTTTGCTACTTAAGTCTTCCTCAATCCACAACTGTCACTCAGAGCTTGATCCGGTAGAAAAAGTGAAAGAAGTGTAGAATTAAGAAGCAGGAATTTGGTATGGCTTCATTAGCTAAATCAGACTTAAATAAATAATACAGATATTCCATTACAAGAATGTGTTTAGTTCAGGTCGGGAGCTAAGTAAATTAAGGATCACAGGTCACTTGAGAAAGAAAAAAAAAAGAGTTAAGGACCAAATCCTGTATATTATTTTATACTATATAATATTATAGAATTACAACAACATAATATTTATTATTGTATCGATCTAATATTGAATCTAATGAATACAAGAAAGTGGAAAAGAAAGAAAGGTGTGGGAGTGGTATATAGAAAAAAGGAATTGGGTTTTTTATGGAAAACATTTAGGTGTAATGAGACAGAATATGGGCACAAGCAATATCAGCATGTATGGACATAATTAACTATGGTACACCAACATGTGTTTAATATTTACCATCTAAGAGTCATAAATAAAGGTGAAGTTACATAGTAATGTAGGTTGGGAAAAGACTTAAGTCCATCAAGTTCAACCCTTCTACCTATCCTTCCAGGTTTTAATCCAAAAAATAAAAAAAAGGTTATTTTTGAGAATTTTGCTACTTGGGGGGAACAATTACTTATTGACTCAAGAAACTCCAAAATATTAACATTTATTTTATTATTTATAACCTTGTATGTTTTCTTTTTCTAAAAAAAATATCCAGACCCTTTCTGAAAGCTTCTATTGGCAGTGAATTTCTTGGCAGTGCATTCCTATAAAGAATCACTTCCTTTCTTGTCTATGAAATCTTCGCTCTTCCAGTCTCAGAAGAGGACCACCTCTAAGATGCCAATTTTTTAGTGTATATAAATGCAACCTTTTTAGTATCTCTTCTAACTCCAATCTTCCAATTTCCTTATTAATTTTGTATTCCTCCCTGCCGCTACATGGGAGATCAAGCTGCCTATCAACAACCGAGTAATCATGCAAAGGTGCTTGCCACGAGCACCGGCACACTATCATTCAAGGAATGTCCGATCACATGATCGGGCATTCTCTTCTGGTAGGTGTCACTGCTGACACCCACAGTTCACTTGAGCAAAAGAGAGCCTCAGCAAATTCTTTCCTACTCCCCCTACTGGCTGATTACAATTATTAGTCTGCAATGCTTACTGATCGCATTGTAATCAGCTTGAACAGACGAGGAGGAGAAGAGGGTGAAAAATAGTTTATCCCCCTTCCAAACTTTTTTACATTGTTTTAATATAAATTAAGTAAGTTGATTAGGAGTCCACCCAGACATCACTGGCATAAAAATGTATGAGAGCTCTTCAAAGGGATCTCAAGGCCATATTGCACTGGGAAAAGTGCAGTTTTTATAATAAAATAAATAATAATAGATAATAAATAAAAAAAAATATTACAAAAATCATGACCCTTAAGTCATAGTAATAAAAAATATGTAATAGAGGCTAAGTATTGATGTGCCCCTCTGGAACATAAACAATGTAGGGTATGACTGTAATCAGATGTTGCTGAACATAAATTGGGTCTTTGTTTCAGCTGTGGCACATACATTATAGAATTTGAGTAAGATTGCAAAAAATGTGATTTTGGTATATGTTTTATTTATTACCACTAATAATTGTCATGTTTATGTGTTTCTATTATTTTAAAAGAAGACCCTACTGCTCCTGAACAAAATTATGTACAATTTGCACAAGTTCATCAAATATGGAAAATGGGAATCATCCTTTAAGAAATTTACAGTAAGAATAAGGAAACATATGTTGGTCATTTGGTTAGGAAAGGATTGAGGGATGCTCTGTGCATATCATTGGTCCTGGAGGGTTTAATCCAGTACCATGCTACTAGGACAACATAGAACCACAAACACTGCTTCATGGAGGCCTGAAGAAATAATAAAAAATGGATATGGCTGTCCCTTAAGATTATTTGTGAGCCGCTGATTGTAAGTATGTGAATGCCTTCATGATAGTGTTGTAGTTTTCAGAGATGCTTTGTTGCAAGCCCTGCCAAAACATAATTTCCTATATTTTTCAAAACTTAATTTTGATGTATGATATAGGTGGAGAGTGGTACCACTTTAGCCACAAAACTACAAGAAGCAAGTAGATTCAAGGTGATACCTGAGTTGAATTTCCACTTAGGGGGTGTACTCACTTTTGTTGCCAAGGTTTAGACATTAACGGCTGTGTTTATTTACTTTGAGGGGACAGTACATTTACACTGTTATACAGGCTGTACACTCACTGCTTTACATTGTCACAGAGTGTCTTTTCTTCAGTGTCACATGAAAAGCTATAATAAAGTATTTAAAAAAATGTGAGGGGTGTTCTCACTTTTGTGAGATACTATATATATATTTATGTATATACTTTAATATCTATTTTACTTTATGTTGTCAGATGTAAAGGTGAAATTTTGCACAGTTGGAAAATCTAATGAAAACCAGATACTTTATTATAACAGAAATATTTTGATAGTCTGGCTATTAAAAACATATCTTGCAATGTTGTTTGATCTTTATGAATACTAGTTACTAAAAGATAACCGTATGCCTGCTTTTGGTTAAATGTAATTTCACGTGTAACATATATGACTATTTCTTTAGCTGTTGTTCTGTGCCATCAGTGAATTCCATGCTGGATATTAACTATGGGTTCCTCTTTAATTCAAAGTGATATCTTAGTTCCACTATTCATATGGTGTCTTGATTTAAAGAATATTCATTAGTCCTGCCCTTAAAACATTTATGACGTTCTATGCTGCCACGAAAAAAATTGTCCAAAATGTGCCAATAGAAGTTTGCTCCTATGCACCTCGCTACCCACTGGTTCCCAGTACATGGAACGACCACCGTCCTTATACCGATAGTCTTGCCCAACTTCCTTTATGAATGAATGCCATGTGTTCACAATGAACGTGATGCTCCATTGATCTGTTGTGAGTGCTGCTGATCGGTAAGAGACAGACCAGGAGCCTCAGAAAGGCTAAAATATTTATACTTTTGACGTGGTGGCGCATGGATGCCAGTTCCCAAGGACTGCATCAGGTGTGAGGTAGTCCCTTGAACAAGGAACCATCATTTACAGCAATCCATCCTGCTGCATCATTATTATTTCAGAGACATCCATTCTTAAAAAATGCAGGACTTTATCATGCAAGACTTCCTTTATGAATGGATACCTCGTGTTCACAATGAGCACAATGCTCAGCGACTGATCATGAGTCTCTACGTGATTGGCTAATCGCAGTAAACACATAGCACGTTAGGGGTCTCCATTGTATTTGTGGGAGAGCAGAGAAAACCCTAAGCGTGTTTAGGAGGAGATCCCCCAGGCTACCCTTACTCTGAGGGGATAAGTGGTACAATTGTCTGGGACCTCATCATACCCCTTTTTAATTATGGTATCTCATGTACGTGGACAACTACTATATCATATATATATATTTTTTTGTTTGATACTGTGGCCTGTGAGACTGTACAGAAACACAGTAAAGGTCTTCCAAAGCAGCTGGTACAGACCAGGAAAAGTCAGGGTTCTGTGATGACTTTCTGACATAATGAGCTGTTGGCATTCAAGTACACAGACCGCAAAGAGGTGTGTATGTTGTCCACGATACACAATAAGTTCATTGTGATAATAAAATTGTATAAACAGAAGTGCTTAACTGCAAAGCCAAAATTTAGTAACAGAAAATTGCAACTTATCACAATGTCCAATTCCTTTGTATTAAATAAAAAGGCAGGCAACAGGAAGGAATATACCTTCTTTCAGTTCTAGCAGAAGCCACCAAAATCTCCTTTTTAAACAGCCCCCAGTCTGCTGCAAAAAGGCATCAGAAAGGACAGTAGCTTTTACTGCCCCTCTTGCCCATCTCTGGCAGGTCTCAGTATTGGTAGTTCCTTCCACAACTGCCACATGCAACTGGACTTTGAGAAAGCTTATATATTGTAAAAACAGTCTTCAGTTTTAGTTGGGGGTGTCATTTTCTGGTGGGCAGGTAGTATAATGTTTTAAATGTCTTATTAAGAAAACAGAAAAAATAAGCTTCTTTTTAGGTAGCCTATTTTTTTTAAAAATACTATTGCAGGTCTAAAATGAAAATTTGTGGGTCATTTCTGTCCCAAATGATATATAGGCCTCACAAAATAAAATTTCAAGTTTGAAGAGGGAATGGGCATGTTGTGCCCCAAAACTTACAAAACCCAAGAAAAACTTATGCATGTGGGGTATTTCCTTCATTCTGATGGGTAAAAGTATGATTTTTTTATGGGACCAAAATAAAAGTGCATAGTTTGACTACTTCTTGCAAATTCTCTAGAATAGATTTTAGATTGAACTTTTTGTCTTACTGTATTGATGCCCACGGGGGGGCAGCATGGGCTATAGTGGGCCCTGGTGCAGAGGAGGGGTAGGCTTTTTGGTGGAAAACTAGGGGGTGGAGTTGGGGGTAGATTATTTAAATTGCTGTTTTGCCGGGCTTAGGAACCATTCTTGTGGTTAGTTTACGTGGTTGTGTGTCCCACCCTCCCTTTAAATTTGTATTCTGGTTTTGGGTTTGTGGTGTTTTTGCAACAGTCTGTGGCGCGGCAGCTTGCCAGGTATCCAGGGGGTTAATGTGGTGGTAAGTGAATTGACCTCAGGTCAGGGTGGGGGCATCTCGGTATGTCCCTTCCTTAAGTAGTATTTGGTTATGGTACCTGGATTACTTGGCAAGCTTGGTGTGTGCATTGTGTTTATTGTGTATATTTACAAGTTTGTGTTTTGAGTCATAGTCCTTGTTAACGCACCTATGTTTATTGTTTCAGGTTTTGGCGTGACAATGACTCTAATAAATAAAATTGGCTGTGGCCTTTTCTTATTTATATTCAATGATGTGTGGTGTCATTATTGGGGGTTAATGTGGGTTAAGCCGAGCCTGGAAAATCAAGGCTACAGTCATCTTTTTTTAAAATATGCTTAGATTCATTTTCAAATGTTTTATATATATTTTAAACTACATTTTAGGATGTTGTGTTTATTTCAGATTCTGTAAATAAATACTTAGCACTCTGTATTTAACTTTTCAGGAATGGAATCCAAAGGAAACACCATTTTCATCTTATAGTCAGACCTGTCGATAATTCGTTTTTTCTTCATATGTCATTTATCTGATCCATAATCCAGATGACCACCCCTTCCATTTAGCGCCGTCCGGCTACGTTAAATGTTTTAAGTGTTTACCTTTACTAATCAGGAATATGTATCTGTTCTCAGTCACAGACTGCTATGCTTGACATGTTTTCGTGTAGGATTGTCTTGCTCTAAGGAATTTAAAATTAACACATTTTAAGCAAGATTTACGATTTGACAAAAAGGTTGTAGGAATAATGGAAGCCCTTGATTATTGGGTTTGTTTGGTGTCATTACACCAAATAGAAAATAATTGTATTTGATATAAACATAGTGTTCTCTAACTCACTAATGAGTAATGTTTCTTGTGGCTAACTTTTTTATTAGCAGGGGGTCATTATTATTTTGACAACACTTCTTATTTTAATTCCAATCTCTGTAAATGATGACCAGTCACTGATATTTTCGCCATGTTTTCTTAGAAACATCAATCGTTTCCAAAAAAGATAATCAGGAATTGTACTAATGCATGCCTAGATCTCTTACACAGACTGCCAGGACCTTATTCAGCAGAAGCAGAAACTGAAAGGCAAATCTTGGCAACATAGGGTGGACGTGCATGAATTCACACGGCTACTCTAAGTTTCTGCAAAGTTTGGCTTCTGTAGAATGACATAAAATTCTGGAAGCTTGTGTTGTGGAGAGGAGGGCTGACACCTTTTGGCCCAGGGGGTAAGTGCAGCCATGTTGTCCTCCAGGCTACCCACAACTTCCTCTCTCCTAAGATTTGCTTTTGCTCACATGTAGTGCAAGATTCTGTGCCACCAACATGGGCAGCAATGTATTTATCATTGGCTCTGTCCTAGACCTGAGGGGTGCACTTGAGCCCACTGGTGGGAATGCCCCTGGGCCTCCTTATGCTTTCTTCTACTTTTGAAAATGTATGTGACATCAATGTTAGGCAAGACCCCTGGCCTAGCTACAGGTGCCAGGATTCCTAGATGTAGCTGTGGTGGAAGGGTTGTCACCCCTCTGCACCTGTCTCCCTAGTTCTAGCCATCCTGAGCCAGAATACGTCTCTGACTAAAGAGTCACATTATGTCATGCTGTGTGACTCCACTGAGCACCTGCCTCCCAGAGCGTGCCGGCCTATTAAGGGCTACATTGGACCAGCTTTAGTTGAATAATTTGGAAAGCACTTTTTGTTAGGTTCAGGAAGACCTTGTGAGGTTTCAAAGACCCTAGTGACTGTCTGCATTTGAAAGGCTAGGTTTTTGCTTTCAATCCAATCCCTCAGTGAATAGCCTATAAAGAACAATTTCATCTTGGGCCTATTTTCAGTGTACCTTAGCCCTTAGTTTATTTACGTAAAGGATCATAGTTTTCCCAGCTTTTCTTTCTCAGTCTTTCTTCTCATTCTATCATGTCTTTTCCCTGTCACCGTCTTTTTACTATAAAATACCTCCGTTTTTTCTTAATGTCCTTTCATTTCATTTATTTTCGTTGTCCTGTCTCATTGTTCTTTAATTTCTCCCAGACCTAGGTGGAAAAATACTGTGGTTAGCGCTTCTCTTCTTTTTGTACAACAAGTTACATGTTAGTTGTCACTGTCATGTCATCTACAGTCTTCTAAACTCATACGAGTATATTCACTAAAGGTGTAACTGGCAATAGAAAATATATGTATACTGGAAATGTCAAATACTATACTTGATAATCTTTATCTTTGCATATAAATAAATAAGTGGCTAAATTTAGCGCAATGTTAAATTTTGTCTTTGTAATAAAAAAAAGGGATTTTGATGGGCAAATTTTTAGTTAAACTTTAGTTTAGTATAATTCATTTTATTTGTGCCATGACCAATTGCTTTGCTGATTGCTACATCTTTGCATAGACAATTTTTGTGTTTGTGTAATTCTACATTTAATTAAATTAATGTCCTTACCGAGCCACTTACTTGTCACTTGATTCTGACAACATGTGTGTGTTGTCTCTTTCTTACCAGCTCATTTCCACTTTTTGCCCTTGTCTATTCCAAATAATGGCTTGGTTTCTTCTTTCTCTTGTGTGTTTTTCCTCTTCTGCCTCTAGAGGCTCTGCAATCATCAGTAATTCTCTTGGTTCTAGCACACATGATAATTATTGGGCTCTCCATCCGCAGAGACAATATGCGATCTTTGAATCATTGTTAATGCCTCCTTTCACCAGTTTTCTCTTCTAGCAGATTACCTTGGTTTTCATGTTTTTTTCCTCCAGTGACCAATACAGCCTCTTCAACAAATATATTGAAGTATGAATTGCAATATGCAATCTTAACAAGTAAACAAACAATCTTACCTTTAAAAGAAGCTGCAGCACAATTGCTCATAATTTTTGTACCGCTGATGGTTGCAAATGATGGCTGAAGTGTCCTGTTAATGCTATTATATTTGTGGATCCATCTTTGGATTGCGTACACAGTCACACAAACCCGGTAGCATGCCCATCAGTGGCAATGTTGCTTTTGTTAGAGGTGTAACAAAAATTCTGGTCTCTGTGGTCCTACTGTAATTTAAAAAGTATAACTTCTACACTCCCTGTGAGCCATTTTACTATTATTCCAGTGGTATTAGTGAAATCTCTTTCTCTTGCCCAAATCTCTAGTCAAATGAAAGAATAAGATATATGGTCATAACTACTATATTATGAGGCAAGGCATGAGCAGGTTGGACTAGAAGTTACTAAGTTACCCCACAAGAACCCTCCATCTCCCTGAACTGCACAATTAATTTGAGCAACAGTGTATCTGTCACTGTTCCACAACAGCTTCTGTTCAATCTTCTTGTTTTCAGCTCTTCTTTGGCTAAAGGGTGTCAATGGCCCTTGTGTTTTTTTGGTTTTTTTTGCCTGTTTCCACTTTTTTTTTTTTTACGTAGTCCCAAAATGTACATTGTGAAACAGTTTGTTTTGGGAAAGTGACCACAAAATGCCAGAAACAATCTTTGATTTTGGACACATGAGTACACATTTTTGTTTCAAAATCAAATATGCTCTTTAAGGTTTGTGTAGAACCATTTCCAAGAAACTCAAAACTTTGGGAATTCCCAGTGAAAGCTTTCCAGACCATGAGGTGGTCCTCTCAACAGTATGTTAATGCAACTATAAAGTCATGTAAGGGGGTTATTGTTTTCTTAGCTGTATACAAATAAAAAAAAACTTTTAAAATAATTAGTATACAATGAATTATCAGTGGAGGCCCTAAGCAAAACATTTAAACTATATTCAGCGTGCATGTTACCTTTGAGGACCTGGCTTGTGATTCCTGAAGCACTGGGTGACCCTATAGATCACTTGCCTCCATTCTACATTGATGGGAGATGTGTTAAGCTTCCTAAAGAAGGATTGCCCAGCAGCTGCAGATACCCGTGGCTAAGATATACTTGAGTCGAAGAATCTCTATTCACGGTTGCACATGAAAACACTTAGGGTATCATTCTCCCAATTGCAGCAGTGGCTGTCTAATTATGCAATGCAGTGCGTAAGCAATAGAAACATTTTTATAGGTTCATAGCATAAGATATATTTTGGGTCAATGTCTTTTCAACTGCACAGTTAAATTCAGTTTATTTCCATTTAAAATTAAGTTTCTTTCTAGAGTACACAGAATCCAGTAAAAATGCAGCACATAAAGCTAAAGAGTACGATGTGCAATGGGTGTAAAATTGCATGCAAAGGGCAGTTTGAAATCGGATATTTTCTTCAATTAACAGTCTCGTGTACAATACTGTCAAGTTTGGGGTAACTGCTTCTTGATACTATGTTCACTGCATTGCCTGAGGCTGGCAACAGGACGTCTTATCCCTATTTTCCTGTAAAAATGACTTCCACATTCTTGGTTCCAATTAATCCAAAGGGCATGCCCATGCCGCTAATAAAATCATGCTTGAACATAAAAGATATACGGATGTAATATTATACATATGTTTCTGATCACAAATTAAGATCCTGCAAGCTAAAAGTTTTCAAATGAGAGGACTTACAAATTGGTGGTTTTTTTGTAACAGATTATATGTAAGAATAACTAGGTTTATATTGTAACGCAGAAAGCTGATTGTGTAGATACACTAACAATATAAACAATTACATGCATTACAATTCTTTAATACAGTTTTGCACACTACATACACGATTACAGATGAATGCCTTCCTAATAGCAAGCCATAACCAATGTCAGAAGCAATTGGTTCCTGAAAAACGTGCAAAATCAGGAGTCCAGGGAATTTTAGTAGAAGTAAATATTTTCCCAAGATGAACCAAATGCACATAACACTTAAACACAGAATTTGGGTAGAACTACAAAAATATAAGATGATGCTGCTGATATTATTCATTTACGTCACATAGGAGTAAGTTCCTAAATTGAGTTAACATTATCAGTGTACTGGAATAAACTTTTTTTAAGAATTTCTTTTTTAAATTAAAATATTTTAAAGAATTTTACATTTTTTACCAAAAGGAAAAATCTAAACACTTTGAGTCAAGTTTATCTATACAAAAACTGTAACAATTGTGGTATAAGGTGCTAAATTTACAACAATCAACAGGAACATTTAAATGGTTTCTTGGGTGTTTCTGCTACGAAAACTATATGAAAACTTCCCCGTTTTGTATCCAGTATTTTATTACTTATTATTATTACCATGAAATATCTTCCATGTGTTTGATATTTGCCATCTTTTTGACAGTACTAAGATACCTAAAAAATTAAAATAATGACGCTATATGATTCATGTAATGTCATAGTGTTATGTAACAGAAAGCGGTATGATGGAATGACCATGGTTATTGTGTTCTCTTTTCCCAGTTTAAAAAGAGTTAGTGAAACAGAGCATTACTTATTGTCCCTTTCATGGTATTAGGCTATGTGAGGTGAAAATCGCCCAACCTAATCTATGTTCTTTATCAGTTGATCAGCAAAAGGTAAAAGCCACATTCTCCTTTTACGCTTGACTTCCATTCCAGCTGAGGAAACTAAGCTTTAATTATCTACCTGTGTATAGAATGATCTGAAGCAGGAGACGTGTTTGTTTTAGCAATTGTACCACCATTTTCAGTGAAAATCAGCAAGTTTACCACAATCCGCAGATAAACAGAATGGGATCTGCACAAATGGCTCTGGATGACATCAAAGGGGTCTAATACCTTGCCAAGTTGAGTGGCTAACAGGTCATCTTAGTTCTCATAGCATAGCCAATAGGCCGAGGTAAATGCCTGGATTATGACCTGCTAAATGTTAGTTTAAATTATTTTCTAAGCATTCTTTTAAGGAAGGCAAGCTATTATTTCCATGACAATGTTACCATTTCCCCCTGAGAAGAATTAGCTTTATATCTTGCAGAAAATGATCATATATTATTAAATATATTGAAGACATAACTCTAATACATATTATATTTGGATATTATAATTTTATTTAGAATCCCTATGTTCATTATTGAGATGTGATGTTGAATATGGCTGTACTAAAAAAGAAAATACTTAATAAAGAAAAAGACAGCAGCAACATATGCCCTTCTGAAGAACGCTGACACTCTTATAAAGTTCAGGCTTCATGTCTACCCATATAAGTGGCACACTAACAGGGCTGGATTTAGTAATCACCATGTTCGATTAAAAAGATTCGTAAAACCAGGACTGTTGGTGTGACTTGAGGACTGGTTTGCGAACCACTGACCTAGGTAGTGGCTGTTAGGTGAGCGGGTAAAATTTCTAGCCGCTACTTCAATGCTTCCGCTAATTCTTAAGAGGCATTTCCGTGCATTCTGAAGGCCATATTACTAAACAAATCCCTTATTTTAAATGTCTTAGATTTATTTGGTCAATAATGGTAATAGCTTCCCTGTTGGGGATGGTCAAAGCAAAAATGCATAATTGTTTTGACTATTTGAGTGAAAGGGGTTCGGAAACAATTTGTCTTCCTGACGGTTTTGTAAAAAAGAAAATAAGGTTGGCCAAAAGTTAAAGGGAAACAGCTACACTGTTGTTGCAATTGGATGGACGTAACTCTCAAAGAAAACAGACCAGTCAGACTCTCTGTCTTGTTAGTCTCATGTACGTGTCAGGTGATTCATGTCAACCACCTCTAAAAATAAGGTTACTTAATATGGTCGGGGTCTGAATGTTGGGTTGATTCCAAACGTTATCTAAAGCTCTTCTGGCAGCCAAGGCAATCTTGGATACAAGGGTGTTTTCAGCCTTGGTGAGAGTGTCCTACATCCTGGAGAGCAGCATTAACCCTGGGGACAAGGCAAAAGGTTTCTGGAGAATCTATGCTGTGAGAACAAAGTAATATGTTCCTCAGGGACTGCATCCCTTCCAACACTCAGGAGTGCCATCCACCTGCATATGGTATAGCTTTGTAGGAATAATGTATCATTCATGTTTTGTAAGCCTATTTCCTTTAAGTGATACATATGGAGATCTTTGCCACTGCCTGACTTTGCCACTGACTGACCCATTGAGATCAGTTGACTGTAGTCAGTTGTCAATGTGGCTATCTCTTCTCCATGGGTCTCGGTCTCCGGTCTCAGTGATTGTATGTCTTGTTTGATGGTAGCAATGTTAGGTTGCAGCTCATCTTTGAGGAACATTTAGAGTCTTGGTAGAAGCACAGACCTGGTATACAGTGATGTAGTCTGTGACTCAAAGTCGGCCCCCAAAATCTTTTGGCGATGAGTAACAGGGTTTGGCGATCCCAGGGTGCCCAGCTATTCTACTGGTGTAATGTGAAGCGAGAATATCCTGTATGTGGGCAAGGGGGAACAGAACTGTTGAACATACAAGACGTAATTAAACCTTGACAGGAGCAAGACCCATCGAGCTTGTCAGGGGCTAAGTTGCTTAGCTTTGCCAATGAACTGCAGATTATTGTGGTTGGTAAGTACAGTAACTGGATTCTTAGATCCCACCAGGAAATGCAGCTGTTCTTCAAAGGCTCGAATAATTGCAAGCAATTTTGGAGGCCTAGGACACAGCTGTGAGTGGGGAGAGCAGTTTAAGAAGGATGAAATGCTTATAATAATTGGCAAAACCCAGGAACCTTTGCAAAGAATTGAGTCCCATAGGTTGAAGCCATTGCAGGATAGCATCTAATTTTCCAAGATCCATCTTAAAACTGGTAGGGGTATCACATAGCCCAAAAAGATCACCCTGGGGGTTTCAAATTCGCATTTCTCTGATTTAGCGAATAGTCCGAGATGATGTAAGACCTTATTTTGCATTTTCACAGTTTGTCAGGAGGTCTGAAGAGTGAATCAGAATGTCTATTGAGAGGCTAGACTCTCCCTTCTCGGCAGAAGCCAGGATTGATGGCTTTCTGCCAACTGATCATGTGCAATGGTGCTTGCTGTGAGCACTGTCATCATCAGCCCACTCCCATTGGTGATTGCCTCTGCAGCAGATTGATCTGTGTGTGTGTGGGTGGTTGTCTTGTTTATAATCTGGGCATAACATGACAACATAATTGTCATGTGACAAAAAAACAGGCATTGATAGAAACTGTGTAGTTTTTCTCTTGTGATCAAACCTTCTGAGGAAAGAATAAAATTACAAAGCCACTAGGGTTTATTTTTTTTAAACAACCTATAGAGTTCAATTAATTAATTAAGAGGGAAGCAACACATTTAATAAATCCACAATAACCAAATGGTTTATTTTTATCTCGGTTTGTCTAATTTCTTAGTGCCTGCTTGGTAAAGTCCCTGCTTGGTAAAGTCTTAATCTTGAAAATAGAATACAATCATGAAGAATATGTTGTTCTCAACAAGCATTCATCATGGTATCGATGTGACTACTTTTACAGTTATAGTTGCACCCTGTTGTGAGATTATAAAATAACATCAAGTTTAGGCTCCTGAAGCACAATGATATTTCTTTCCTTTGTTTTTCATTTTCCCCCAGATCGCTGCAAATGCTTTTTAAACAATATAGAATAAATATTAATCTCTACTTGATGCCAGGAACTCTACACATGATTCCTGCGTGGAATTTGATAAATTGGCTTACAAGCATAATAAGTTTTTCTGTACATACATTTTTGACCATTCTACAAATCCAATGGCGAATGATTTGTAGTTTTGTAAAATGGATCCAGTGTTACAATTACATGGCATAATGTTACCCAGCATATAGTTCTCACCTTTTCTATTTTTTTGTGATTTGGTGCGCTTAACTAGGACATGAGTAATTAGTATGATCATAGACTATTGAAATTTTTATTTCAATGTACTACCAAGGGTTCTACCCAAAATGTGTTCTAAATATTTACAGTGATCTGTCCAGTGCAATTTGGTGACATTTAGAATGCCACAGAATGAAAAATACAGTAATTCGAAGGCTGAAGTTTAGATGTAGTTTAGATGGTCTAGTAGAGGAATGGCTTGGAGTAGGAGCACTGAAGCAGGGGGTGCTATCTCTTTCAGGCACCCGTATCAGGTGGTCTGCAGGACCTCCTAGATAGAGGTGGAAAGCATGAGGGTGTAAATAATAAGGGTTGAACAAAAGATGTAGTGAGAAACAATGGCACAGGTAGGTGACAATCAATCACACAAGAGTGTAACAAGCAGAGGTCAAAGGCAAACAGGGCCATCCAAGAGGCAAGCAAAAGGTCAAATACTGGGTAATGCAAAGAAGACACTGTAGCACAGCACGGAGGGAGACTGGAACCAAAGCTCTGGAGCAATGTGGGCAAAGTCTGTGACGTATCAACCCCCCTCCATATTGAGTAAGATTGGATGGCAGAGAGTTGTGTTTACATAACACACATCCCTCTGCCTGTTTGACTACAGGGCAAGTAATTATGGGACCAGGCCCTCCTCCTTCTGCACAGGTGCCGCAGCTTTGGCTTGCTCCTCTATTGCAATCTTGGACTACTACACAATCACAGTTGCAGCCTGCATTACAGAGCAGTAAAGCAGGGGACATGAGAAGGGGACTACTGACCATGCCAGGTAAGGGTCAGTGAGACCTGACAAAAGGGATCCCAGTTACAATAAAAAAAAGATGAGTTAGTCAAAACTGTGATTGTAACAGTGCTAGTTTTACTTGTGATATAATAGAAATATAGATATCAATTGAGACTAAAAATCTGCTTCTACATTTCTAGTTGAGTTCAGAATGCAACTCACAAGAGTTCTACAATGTTCAGTGTACAAAAACATTTGGTATTCGAATGCCAGTGTAGCCTATGCCATAGACATAGGGCTATTTCAAAACCAAAAAAATAGCCTTTTAAAAAATAACACTAAGAAGCCAAGTGGTCAGTCTAGTTACAGTTAAATCCACAGACCGGACTTGACTAAGGTTGTATGCCCTCATATGCTAACAACAACACACTTATTCCCAAAAATGTGAATTGCAAGGGTATTTAAAACCCTGCAACATTACATTTTGCAAGCTGCGGGCATGCATGTCCAAAGAGAACTTGCATGTAATTGTCTGAAAATATATATATTTTTCTAAAACGTGAATTATACTCCCCTAGGTTGAATTGCAGGACATGGAGGGGGAAAAGCAGGTAAGCAATCATTCCCTGACCCCCCCTTCTATCCCCATCCCCTGCTCAGAGGGATGAGGGAGTGAAAATATAGAAAATTACCCCATGGTATGCATTTTTATGGGGGTATCATTCGCATTATATACTGTATATTCACTGAGTTAAATTAATGTATACAATTACTAATGTCCAAGTTGCTTGTGAGTAGGGGCAGGTGCATGCAACTTTAATTTTAGTCAGTTGCAGTTGACTTGATGCAAGTCGACTTGCAACTCCCATGTTCTTGATTTCTATTTGAAAAATTCCCATCTCAGAAGGCACAGGTAAATGATGAACATAAATAACACTGTTTAATAAAACTCATATATAATATTAAAATATCTGCTACGATGAAACCCTTTAAAAACACTTGCTATATATTGCGGAAATCTAATTTTATTTTCGATTTTTTTTTTCCTTGTAGAAAGAACATTTATTTTCCTAAGATATTTCTTCTTGTCATGAAATGCTACATGACCCTTTAATTGCAAAACATATTTCCCCATTGCATTGAAAACTGTATTATTGTGTCCTTGTTGCCTCTCTACTTGTTTTCCCACTCTACTTAAATAACACTTCCATTTTGAATATCCTACGGGTCAAATATGTTGGCAGGCAAGCACGCTGCTCTGTATGATTCTCTCAGGAAATTGTGACGGACACAGCAGGCCTTTATCACAATATCATTGTTTTCTAGTGCCAAATATGTTTTAATATGAAAATGTAAAATCTGTCCATATTCAAAATACATTTTCTACTATAAGCCTATCTATATATCTATCTATTACCTACATTGTATTTTGACTCCAATAAAAACAAAATCATTTTTTACCGATAGCAAAATATAGTCTGTGGAACCATTGATCTGGAAGACGTCTAATATTTTTACATGTCCAACAAAATAAATTCATACTGAGAGCTACCTGTAGCCAGCCAAACTATAAAAAATAAATATCTTCCATAAATAATTCTACTGGAATGTGAGAAATTCCAATGGTCTTGTAGTACTTAGGGTTTTGTTTTCTCTCAACCAGGAATTGACAGCTGACTGAAATCCAGAGTAAATGGTGACCGTTATGAACACTATGTGAAACATTGTTATAGAGAAAAGGACACAGGGCAATTTTTAATGTCATTTAAGGTCAAAAAGGTAACCCTAAGACTATTGTCGTCATAGCTATATTATAATATTATACATTTGGTTTTTTTATGACATGGTCTTGAGGATAGAGAAACCTACTACAATTTCATAACTGTATGACATATTAACTCCCGAAAAAGAAGAGCAATGAAAAAAGAGCAATATACTTGATTTACAAGCTTGCTTGGAAATTTAGCTGCAGTGGCCTCATCCCAAGTGGACAGCTAAGAGTAACACGAGAGAAAAGTGGTTGGCAGAAGCAGGAGTGGTGGGCAGAGAAGGTAGGGAAACATTTAGTGAGAGAAAGAGTAACAAAAACGACAGTGCGGGAGAGTGAGTGACAGTATGGAAGAATGAATGTGGGCCGAACCGAATGGGTAGGGAACAAAATTTGTTGCCCGAAAATGAATGGGCCAAAAACAAACCGAAAAATTTGGCCGAATCGTTTTTGGCCCATTTGCACATGTCTATTAGCTATATACTTTTCATTTGTTATTGATGTAAATCATTTTAAGTTACACAGGTACATTGATAGGTACATCTTATTCCAACCCCTTATTACCATTAATTGCAATCCATAAACGAGTTTGATAGCACCCTTATGTATGTTCGGACAAAGCACGTAGAAATGGTTCTTAGATTCCATATCAATCAAATATTTGTAAGCATGCGCTGGAATACCATACATAACAGATAAGACTATCATTTTCATAGCATAAATCGGGTGCTTAATTTTTCTAGTACTTAGTTACAGCACACAATACAAACATTTAAATAGAAAACACAAAAGCAAGGACATGCATTGGGATTAAAGCAAGAGCCAGTAAAATTGTCCATAATGATTAATGATTCAAAGTTTACAATACAAAGGAATACTGTTCCTGAAAAATTCAAAGAGAGGCTTATGCAAATGTGGCTAAATGATTTCTTGTTTAGAGTAAAATGTTGGAATTTACAATGCTATTAGTTTTCTTAAGGAGAAGCTTTCATGGTGTCCTGGGCAAAAAGTCAAACTTTCCATTTAACCAGAGATGTTTAAAAAACAAGTTCTTTAATGTTGAAAACGCCACAGTCTTCAAGTGGAAGACATAAAGATGTTTGAATGGTTCTTGTTTCTATACAACATTGCGGAAAGAAGAAATATCAATAGCCTTTAATTCTAATCTTCCAAACGATCTTTTACATCCATTTCAACCTTTGGTCATAATTTATAATCTCAGTTTAAATCATCTAGCTATCATGTAATGCATAAATTATTTGTACAAGGAAACCGTTAATGCATACGATTTTCAACCAAAGTTATTTGTATAGTTTGGATAGGCAGAGGATCAAAGTGCTATCTGCAAAATATTTAATAGAAGATAATCAAGTCATTATTCTCCTTTGAATTCTACCTGCACGTTATTTTGCAATAAGCATTAAGAAAAAATAGTTAATCAATGTTTACATGTGCCCTTTGTAAAAAAAAATATGAAAATCACAACGTTAGGAGAAAACCTTCTTAAATATTTTAAAATGCTAAATTAGGAACTGATTTAATTTTAAATTGGCCAAAGAGAATAGTTTTTAGGGTTAGATCTATTGAACAAAAATGTAAAAGGTTTAGTGAGTTATTTACTACTTGTTTTGTAAGAAGAGTAGTAAACTACCCAAGTGTTGCGCACATATAAGGGGGTTTACTACTCTTTTAATGCAATATTACTTATTTTCCACATGATGTGAGACATGTTTTAGTGGTTTAGCAGCACAAAAATTATAGTGCACTTATACACACATTTGATTATATTAAACTTTTCAATAGTTTGGCATTGAATGACATGTAGGGGCAACTACCAGGAACATGAATGAGCACAATTCAATTACCAGACTAGACTAGTAACAATTACCAGACTAGACTAGTAACAAAACATACATGATTTCCAGTACTCTGATGATCCACTAAAATCTTTATTAAAATCAATAGAAGACAAGTACTAAGCGATTCAGTGGCATGTAAATGGTATTAGTGTACATTAAGTGGATACATTTCTACATATACATTCCATCGAAAAAAACATCTAATGAAATTTAACACACTGTAGCCGAAATAAACACTTTGCACAGACAAGCAACAAATGTGTACCAGTGATTATGTGACCCTTTTGATGCAAATAGACTGTAGAAGAAAGAAGTTACAGTGCTCCAACGCTAACATAATTAATTTGTTTATTAGCACAACACATTCATTGTCACTTTCATAGGCATGGCTTCTTATCTATATTTGTTTAATTTGTATCACTATATTTGACACATACATGTAATTATATTATCTTTAGAAGTTAACTAAATTAGTTGATACAAATTACTAGCTGCAAAACAAAATCAAATGGCAACCCATCAGTTAGGCCACAGTCAAGCCTACAGTGATCTATACGTGGAAACGGATATGGTGTGAGATGCCTTGATTATTATGTCCTAATATGGTTTTACCTATCAGGACATAATAACAATCATCTGTTCCTTAGCAGGTCCAAAAATTAGGTAAATACAACTTTAGATGAACAACAACACATGACATATTACACCGTGTCATGATTTATTCAACATAAATAAAACTAAAGGAGAAGTCTTCTGTGGAAAAATTAAGTACACGTTTACTGTTTCCATTGGAATTAAGATGCTAAGTAGCAGACAGGGGCTGCCAATCAAATGCCCTCGATTAATTGATCATCAGCAAGTGTAACCACTTTTATAAAAACTGAAGTTTTAGCAGTTTGCTGGCCTGGAGCATTCAGGTGTGTGTAAACACAATGTCAAGGAGGAAAGTCATCAGCAATGATCTTAGAGAAGCAATTGTTGCTGTCCATCAATCTGGGAAGGGTTATAAGGCCATTCAAAAACAAGTCCACCATTATAAAATCAGAAAGATTATTCAAAAGTGGAAAATATTCAAGACAGTTGACAATCTAGTGATCTCAAGAACAAATGGTAAACGTGGTACAATTAACATAAGAGTCAATAATAAATGAAAAGTTCTTGTAATTGATTAAGTAGTCTCTCTTATTATTGAATGAAAAATACTGAGAAATTATTTTTTAATTGATTTTTCATAGTTTGTGACATATAAAGCACATCATATGCATGTTGGAACCATACGATATTATTACATCAACTTTGGATTATTTTATTTGTTCTCTGTACATGAAAACATTTCCAAGCTCTTCAACAATCACCGGTATCTTTTTTTTCTCATTATCTTATCCAACTTGTTGATTGTAGTTTAGGCTGATAGACCCTCTTTCAACTCACCCTACTCTGACACAGTTATATTGCGAAAACAGGAACCTTTCAAAGGTTAAGGTTATGGATGTGCACAAGTTCAACATATATATTATATATACAATTATTAAGAGGTAAGTAGTTTCAGGATGCAACCAGGATGTATAAATAAAATGAACAAAAGAGTGGCTTAGTGTCTTGTGGTGTTTCAGGAAAGCAACAAGAGGGGAAAGATAAAGAGATATATCAGAGCAAGGTATTGTTTTAACCTAAACCAAGGGGTGGAGTTATGGCTGTATTCTGTGCAGGAAAACATGCATAATAATACAAAATATAAAATTAATAAACTAGCTTGTAGATCTGCCGCAATAGTCCAAATGAGGTTGAATACCTATTTGGAATCTTGCAAGGAGCCTGGCTTAAGATGATGGCTAGCACAGGGCTTGTGGTGTTTCCAAAAGATTGGGTTCTTTGGTGTGTTTTTTCCAAGTGTAGCATTCCATCGAGCAAAATTACAATTATAGTTGGCTCATACTGCTGAGCTGTTACCTGGAGACCTTGCATCTAGGTTTTGACTGAAGTATGGTCATGGGTGCAGCCATTGGTGTGGTTTACTGGTGATAGCTAAAATGTTTGGTTTAGGAGAGTGGAGACTAGAGAAAGAAAGAAAAAAAGAAAGAAAAAAGGAAAACGAGAGAAAGGACAGAGAAGAGAGAAAAGGCAAATAGAAGTAAAAGGGAATGTGACAGAAACATTTAAACACTTAAAGGGAGTCAACATGATAAAGAGAGTTTAGTTAAAAGGAGAAATACTACCACAACAGGAGGACTCCGTCTTAAGCTAGAGGGGCAAAGGTTTAAAAGTAACATCAGGAAATATTACTTTACTGAAAGGGTAGTGGATGCATGGAATTGCCCTCTAGCAGAAGTGGTTGGTGTTAATACAGTGAAGGCATTTAAGCAAGCATGGGATAGGCATTCTGCTAAGCTAGATATAAGATAAGGCTAGGGACCAAGGACAATATTCAGTGGTTAGGCAGACTAGATGGGCCAAATGGTTCTTATCTGCTGTCACTTCCTATGTTTTTATGTATTGCTATTTCAAAACCATGTTTTTATTCTGGTCACTGAGCACCCATGTCTTATTTGGGACATCTTTGAAGCCAATCAATTCAATATACCCTATCAAACCATATATTTGTAAAACTAGACACCCCAAGATACTTCAAATGCTAGTAATGTTGCTCTTTCCATGCACTAATTTTACCAATTTTTGTGTTGCTTTCCACATACATTGCACTTTAGGTGTGAACTTTCAGTTCCTGGTATATGTCACTGCCAACCAATACCCAGATATGTGTTCAGCAACCTCTCCTGAGTACAGTCCGACCACCCATGCATATATTTGTTATTTAGTTGTTTGGCTAAAAGGTCACATTTTGGAGCTTGGAATTTTGATATCTGGTCATTCTGCCCCCATAACCTATTTGGGACATCTTTGATGTCAGCCAGTTTAACTTACCCAATGAAACACTATATTTTTGAAATCAACAACCCCAGGGAATTTCAAATGCTGGTATTTTAACTCTTTCTGTGCCATGTTTTAAGATGCAGCACAAACTTTAGGACTTGCTCTATGAAATAAACATTTTATTTTTTACATTTTTTGGATTTATTTTTGGAATGAAATCACAAGAGAATAATCTGACTATAGTTTTATTTTTTTCTATTATATATATATATATATATATATGTACAGATAAGTATCTGTATATACAGATAAGTATCTGTCAATGCGTGAATGAATGAGCATCTTTAAATGATTAGTATCTGTGAATGACGGGATGAATATATCAATGAGGGAATGAATGTTTGTGAATGAGTAAATAAATGAATGAGTGTGCGTGATGTCATAGATGTGTAAGTGGGGGGGGGAATCATTGCAAAGGATACCACGGGCAGGTTGTTTGGGGGCAAAGGTAGTCCTATGTTGGGCAGATCCTGTGAGTGCAATCTAAAGGGGGGGGCATTAATTCACGAGGTGGTGCTTGCTAGGGGCATCTTATAAAGCATTACTAAAAGGGGGGTAAATATATAATGTAGGGCTAGCTGGGGGCAATACACAATGGTGTGGGGGCATTGGGGTGACCGCATCGGCCATGTTTTCCAGGACACATAACTTTTACATTCTGCTGACCAGCCCAGATAAAATGTTGCCCTGTAGTATGGGGGATATATAGACTCATGGAAGGAACAAACTGGCGAGATATAAATCCCCCATAATGCAGGTCAGCATTTTATCTGTGCTGGGGGCATTAATACACAAGGGTGGCAGCTGGGGCCATTACACAAAAGGGGACAAAACACAAAAGGGGGAGGGTCAATGACACAGTAGTGTGGAAAATACTTGTTTTTTTATTATTGTTGTAGCTTAGCCCATCTGGTGGGTGTCAGGGCTTGTCCTGGTGTGTGTGTTTGGATGTTGGTGTGTGAGAGCCTGCCCTGGTTTGTGTTTGGGTGTTGGGTTGTCACAGCCTGTCCTGGTGTGTGTGTTGGTATGGCAGAGCCTGTCCTGGTGTGTGTAATTGGGTGCTGCTGGGTGTACCCAGTCGGGATACAGGTCGTCCAGTCACACCAAGCAAACAAAGCCAAATTGTGATCTAGGAGCGTATACCCAAAGACAAGCCAGAGTCAGGAATACGGAGAGTAAGTCAGGAGTCCAGAGCCAGGAGGAACATCAGGGAAAGCCCGGTCATGCACAGGTAAACAGGAACACAGGAGAATGCACTTGCAGTCAGAAACAACACAAAGGCAAAGAGAAAGTGAACCTTATCTGTTTAAGTAGCCTGAAGTGTCTGGCTGTAGGCTGGACAATGGGCTGGTCTAAAGAAGAGTAACCGTGGTAACTGAGGAGGAGAAGTTTGGTGTTGGTTAAACAAAACGTGCCCCTGGTAAAAAGCATTGGGTTATGAACTTTGAAGGCAGCCATCAGAAATCTTGGGGCCCAGTACATGCTTAACGTCTGGGTCCCTATGCTCTTCTCATAAGCCTACCCATGTCCAGCCCACTGCCTCAACCATTGCTCCACCCATCCTCCTATACACACACCTTATAAGAACAGTGTCAAGCCTAGTTGCGTCTAGCTACAATATTTCTTTGAGCCCCCCATAGCTAACGCAGATATATACTAACCCTCTTACTTTACCATCATGCACTTACACACATTCTTTCTTCTGCTCCTCCCCCTAATCCACTAATCCTAGGCTGACCATGGCACTACAACACCGACACACAAAGTAACGATAACACACACATGCTAACACCAAATACAAACACACATACTCTTATTCACAGGCATGCTAACTCCATACATTAATACACACCACTCTAACACTATATGCACATATACAAGTCTTAGTCTTATAGTCAGATCTCTTTAAGACAAGGGGTATTTTATAGAGCATTTGCTCTGAAAAAAACATGTCTTATAATCGACCAAATAAGATATTATTACACATACTAACACACACATACTAATAAACTAACATGCACACACACAAATATATGCAATTAGCGTAAAATACTGACATACTTACATACACACTAACATACCTGGGCACAGAGTATCATACTTACAAATCCATAGTAACATACTTATGCTAATATACTTACATGCACATTAGACAGACTACTAACCATACTTTCACACACACTCACACACATACTAACATATACAAAACAACATACTTACATACAAACATATTTATTTACACAGCCTTTTTTGGCTCAGAAGGAGGTAGGCCGGTGCTCTGTCAAAGGAAATTACATACTATTCCCACCTATTTGAATATTACATATGAGAAATAACAAGATTACACTATGTTACTTTTTCCTTATTATTTTCTATATACCATGCCCTCCACTACTATTGGCGCTCTTGGTAAATATGAGCACATAAAGGCTGTGAAAAATTGATGTTAAATATACTAATATATTAGGTAATGCATAGGCCAAATTCCCTTCATTCATCACAATAGGTAAGACCAAGGAATATAGCTGTGATGTGCGGCAAGATGTTGGTGAGCTTCACAAAATGGAAAGTGGCTATAAGAAAATACATTAAAAATACACATTTCCTTCATCAGGGCAATAATTAAGACGCTCCAGCCAACTGGAAATGTCATGAATCAACCTGGAAGAGGACGTGTGTCTATATTGTCTCAATGGACTGTGAAGAGGATTGTTCAAGTGGCTAGAAAATCTCCAAGGATCACAGCTGGAGAATTGCAGAAGTTAGTGGCGTCTTGTGGTCAGAAAGTTTCCAAAACTACAATCTATAGAAAAAAAGCATCTGCTCTCATCCAGAACCAAACTAAACCCTCTTCAGTTTGCCAGACACTACTGAAACTTCAAATGGGATCGGTTTCTATAGTCAGATGATACCAAAGTTGTGCTTTTTGACAATAAATACCAGAGGTGGGTTTAGTGTCCACAGAGAGCTAGCCATATGGAAAAGTACCTCATCCCCATGGTTAAATATTGAGGTGGCTCTTTAATGTTTTTTTCTGCCAAAGGACCTGGACATCTTGTTAGGATACATGGCATCATGGACTCTATCACATATCAACAGATATTAAATAAACACCTGACTGCCTCTTCCAGAAAGCTTAAAAGACGCCGTGTTTGGATCTTTCAGCAAGACAAAAACATACATCAAAACCAACATAAAAAAATGGTTTGCTGACCACAAAATCAAGGTCCTCCTATGGCCATTCCTGTACCCTTAGCCATGGCAATTTATTATTTGACTTGTGTTTATTTCTTTCTTTTAATTTTCAAATTCACATTTCTTGCTGCACATGTGTTGTTTCCTGTTTTGAAATGTCCCTACCTTGGCAATGCATGAGTGACTTTTATCCAAAAGTAAATTGCTTATGTAAGCTTTACAAAATATCATATTTACATTTCTGATTTTTGTGGATCTTTTATTTATTCAAATTCTTAACTGAAGGGTTTATTCTACAAATGTAGAAAAATACAGTTCCCTTGGCATTTTCATCACACTTTGCTCTACAGTTCATCCATGGAATGTTTTAAAACAGTGTCCATGAACTTAATTTGTACTTCATTCAACTACTGTTTGTGGGGTTATTTACTGACGCCTGGTGGAGATAACAAACATTTTGTTAGAGCTAATAAAACTGTGAGAATCAACAGTGTAATTCCTAAATTTTTATTTTAACCCAAAAGTAAACATGAATGGTGCTGCCTTAATCCCTACACAATTTGATAAGGAAGCACTTTGCATAAAAGGGGCTAGTCCTAAAAGAGGGAAAAATAGATACTCTTAGCTGCATAGTACACACTATTAAGACCCCAAGCTTGAAATAACATGAAATAACAGGGAAAACTATTTGTTAGTCTCTGGGGTGATTATCTGACAGTGAACCCCCAAGTAAACATTTGTCACATCCTAATAAAGCCAACTTTCAAGTCTACTCTCAATATATGGTACTGAGTATATAGTCAGGGGAGCGGTTTTGAAAAGAGGGGCAAGATGGCAATTGTCCTCTGGAATCCTTTAATTAAAACACTGTACACAGTAAACCCTGAATCTGGAAAAGCAGGGGTTATCGAACTTGCTCACTGTCTCCCTACATTACCATTCTTCATTCTGGGACTGCACATTACTAATAATTAAGTAAATAATTAAGTGATTAGATTGCTCGATGGCGGTGTTCCTTGATGCTAGTTCCCGGCCGCTACCAATTCTCTGGCATTTCACAATGCTGTGCTAAAAGAACCTGTGGATAATCCAATCAACTCACTGTGCCCACTAAAGATTGCATTTTTGGTTTTTTTTTGTAATAATTTGGATGATGGATCTAACTTCAAACCTCTCAGTGGATTGTTGGCCTGGAAGAGGCCTTATGGCTCGAATACCATCCAAATATGTAAAAAAAAAAATTTTGCAAGTACTGTACATTTTACAACAAAATATAATTTCCCTAGAACCTGTTAATATTCTACATTTGCACCATTTTTTACATATCCTCCAATTTTGGCCATGAATAACATTCGACTATTCTTGTTTTTCTATACAAACAAAATACAGAAAGGGGAGCATGGCATAAAGACATACACATTCAGATTCTCGACACCTATCTAAGGCAGAAATATTGGGGACTCCATCACACTATATGAGTATATATTACTTAACCCACCACTATGTCAAAGTGGCCCGATTTTGTTGCGTCCTATCTAATTTGACATGGCTATATTGCTGAATCAGAAGGGTTGCACTGCATTTTAGCACTCTAAGACACTCAAGAAATTTCGTGCTTTGAAATAGTTTGGGCCAATACAGAGACTGACCAGACAAAGCACAAAATAATCCAAAAAAGACTTCAACAAGAAAAGCATGGCTACAATCTCCATTACTTAATAACTTAGCCACAAGATCTATGAGGATCTCTCTAAAATACAGCTTGCTGTGGAAGTTAGCTTTACATCGACGGTATAATAGTGAGGACATATGGGCAGATCGTACACATACCATGTTTCACACTCTTGTGCATTGTTTATTTTTGTGTGTTTTTAGAGTCACATTCATTTTTTACAAAACAAGGATTTTATGTTAATGAAGTTGAACCAATAAATTAATTTTTCATATGCACACTGCCAAATAAATAATCAAAAGTATAAACAAATAATTTAATTTAGCACATTTTTGGCTTTATTCCCACTCCCTTAATTAAAGTAGTGTTGAAGCAAATTGGCTATTTTTTCTTGGCCTACTTCCTAGACAGTGACGGTATCCTTCAGCACAACCAGGAAAGCACCTCAATTTGCCAAATGTATGACTAAATAACATTTACTTTAATTTCACTTTATGACATTAGTGATCAGGTCTAGCTCTATTTCGAGAACTCAAGCAGGTTCCTTGGCATAATCAAAAGCACACTTGTCATCTCTAGTAAGCAGAGTGGACAGACGAACAGTTTCCTTCAGATGCCTCTTGAGGGAGGTGATAACAAATCTGTGTATGTATACCGAACCTGAGCCAGATTTCAAACATTATAATTGAAATAAATTATGCCTTGACAATGATGTATACAAAATAGCAATACTTTAATATCAGAATTAATGCTACATGGAAGTGGTGTTTGCAAACTCTTTTCTCTTCAACCATTAATCGTAAAACAAATTTCCCTAATTGAAACATTCTGTGACCTTACGAATGCCATGCAGCAGTTAAAATCAAAAGGTCAGACACTTGTTTACAACTTTAATCAATATTGATTCAGTAACCAAAAGTTAGCCATTCCCTACTCAAGGAATATTATTCAAATTCATGTATTAATGAGAGACTGGGGGTTGGTTGGAAATTGGGCAATTATACCATTAAAATATTTTATTTTATTGTTTAGAAAAGTGCCATGAAATAAAAGACTTAAGAAAAGTAACTACATTATATTATGTTACGGTCCAATGATATATAAACTTTCATGAAGGGCAAATAAAAATGACAACCTCAATTGTTGTATTCCATTGTAAAAACATGCTAGGAATGTTGGTAAAGGGTAAAATGTTGACCATACACACCATTCAAAAGTATATTCCCGGCACCACAAATATATAGATGTCCCCCTATAACTCTCTCTCACCGAATACATCCAATAGGGTTGTTTTACCGGAATGTGGTGGATAAGAGGAACATCCTTCCAAGTGCTATAGGTCAATGTGCTGATGAAATCTTAATACAAGGACTAGAACTATATGAAACACTGTTAGAACTTCCCTGAGATGCAGAAACCATGTGGTTGCATCCTCTGTTCCCTCTATAGCTGACGCACATGCTGCTTCCTCTTCTAAATAATGTTTGGAACATCATCAGTCTGTACTTTGCACCCTATATTAACTCTACAAGTTTGCAGGGTTGCAATACGCATTTATATTATTTTGATGGGGGCCACTTCCTCAAGACCCACAAGACCTTGATTAGACCAAGGCCAGGGCTCTATATAAGTATCAGTGACGTATTCTGGCCAAGGCTAACAGGCAATGTAATAGGAAGCCACTTCTTCATGGCTTGGTGTGTCATTAAAAAGTCATTAAAAAGTGGAAGATTGTGATAAAACATCATATCCCGAGGCTCAGCAGTGAGGATCATGGCACAGAGGGGATGGCGCTGCCCTAAGTTAGGGCAGATAAATATTCCCCTGATAACTACCACTGACCCTTCAAGGTCAACATGGGGACCTTTCTTCTTAAGGAAATTATTAAAGTCCCCTGTCTTCCTTTATATTTTGAAGACATAATCTTCCACTTAAGAAGATTAATTATAGATACCTCCTTAATATAAATAATTTAACTAAAATTGAAACACCATAATTTGTGTCTGTTTTCAATCTGGTTAATGCAAGCAAAGCTTCAGAGGAAGATATTGCTAAGCTGTTCTAAGGATGTGTTACATATGTTTGATTAGGAGGACTGTTACTTTGGCACAAGAATCATCGTATGCACAATTGTGGAAGATGAAAGGTCAGTTTATGTAGCTGAGGGAAACAATGAGTAAATGATTAAATTATCTTTCCAGTAAATATTGTCAAGAAAATGTTGATGAATAACATAAGCAGTGAGATAAAAATCGCAGAAATCATTCAATTATAGCAAATGAGGTATCTACACAGAAACGTATTTAGTGTTTTCTGCTTTGTATTTTGTACATTGTTTTAATATAATGTTGCTAGGCACACATGTGCATAATTGTACATTTAAAAAAATACTCTATAAGCATGACTATTTAGGATAAAAATATATAATACCATTTAAAACTGTTTAAAACATTATAAGAGAATTGCTGAAAGCACATATATGGCCATCTGCTTTTTTAACTTAAGTTTAGATCCAGATCAAATCTGAAAGTCGTTCATGTCTAATTATTGATAAACAGTAATAAGTCATTTAAAAAATCTTTAACCTTTACTTTAAGTTTATTTTTCATTTGATCACTTATTCTGGAATTATACGATCGATAGCAAGAACAATCACAAAAAAAGTTGTAGTAGTCTACATTATGTAGCCTCGCGTATTTGCTAAGCACTAACTTAAAAGAATTCTGTTATTTAAACATAAAATATATTTGCTTGACTAACAATTTATACCCAAACCTTAAACCAATAGAATATTAATGTTTTAAACACAAGAGATCATTTAACACTGGAAAAACGAGGAAAAACTTCACAGGACTTTTAAATTCTAAAACACTGAGCTTTATTTCCCGAGTGAGTGATTAATGGTTTTGTTCTTCAAAAAAACTCAGTGTCCATGAAAAAGTTGTGGTCTCTTTTTAATCCAGTAGTTGTAACTGGTATTCTCTTAATTACCTAACAAATTTTGACTGACGCTTATTCTTTTATTGGCACCAGTTTTATTAAGCCAATGAACGCAAATCAATATAACACAAATATGCTGAAAATAATATTTGTCTTTGTCAGAATTGTTCCAAAATACACACCAAAGATTTGTTTTATATTGCGCAGAAAATGGCGGACCTTTGGTCAAGATGAGGTAAACAGTGGTTGCGTGATATAATTCAACACATGACTTTGGTCTACTGCCACCAAGATTCTCAAAAATGTATTTTTTCATATTTAGGACCATTAATCTCTTTGTGTGAGGTCCGTTGATGAAGAACTATCAAGCTATCCCAGAAGACAGACACACAAACAAGGAATGTCTGCAAGCGCAGGCCAAATGTATTGAAATGACCTTATTATTAACCTTCAGTATGCATTCTAGAGATGATTTAACTCTTTGAGAGACAGCAACGTGGACAACGCAATAGTTATGGTTAATCCAAACAATTATGATGTCAGTTTAAAGTTTTATAATTGCAATTGGCACGTTAAGCCTTTAACAAGTTTCCGTCATGAACATTGATACTGCCAAATGAAAAAAATGTGAAATTAAATAATAACGAACAACTCAAATTGCTTTTTGGGTGGATGAAGTCCTAAAACTTTCAATATTTTATTTCCCGAAGGCTCTTGAGACACCGTGATAATGCATGATCTTAAGGTGACCTGTCAGGCATTATAGTTTCATAAGATGCAGGGAAGGATAGAGTAAGAATTTTGGGCTGGCTAGATGAATTCCACAATGGCACAGAACACATAATCATAGTTCACAATCAGAACTAAACATTCTGAACAGCTGCACGTCTATTATTTTGGAGAGAGCACAAATCAAAAAGAAAGTATTGGAATCTCACCACAAACATGTTGTCAAATAGTTTATATCACAAAAGTAAATAAACTACTCCAGAAGCAAATGGTCTGAATATTTATTTTTAAAGCATAACCATGGTGCATTGTATAATGTATCAGCAAATTCTGTCACATGCTTATATACATGGTTGCAAGATCCAATGTCATATGTATAGATATATACAGTACATATATACAATTCCTATAGACCTGCCATAAGGTGCCCTTTACGGTTTCTGGTTACTGTGTTTTATGCCTGTCTTGTGTTAGTCTATAAAGTATAGGAAGGTTAGACAATTATTTAAACAAGATGCAGATCCATGGCGTTAAGGACAGCAAAAGTTTCAGGAGAATGACCACTAAATGCTTATTCAAGGCTTTTAAATATTTAGTGCCTTTCAATATATAAACAAATACAGTGGTCTCTATGTCAACATTATTATTCATTTCTAAAAACCTTTGTTAAATCTGTACATCAATATTAGATGAAAGTAAAATCGGTTTGTAGTGCAACATATGTCTAAAATGCTGAATTGTAATACCTTTATGACCTTCTAATCTATGTCGGTTCACCCATTATTCTCTTTTCCCGTGAATAGTGTACCCATCTAAACTATATATTGTTTTTTCAAGAAGAGATAGAGCTTTAGCTGAAAATTTAGAATGAGAAATTTAGTAAAAACTAGCAAAAATTAGAAAAAAAACCTAATATTTTTTTAATTTTCCCTCTGAATCCTCGCAAAATTAGGTAAAGTGATGGAAAATCGCCTCCAAGTTTATCAATTCAGGTGTCCTGATTCCAGAAATACCTAATTTATATAGATTTTCCATACTTCCCCAGCACCAGGGAGCATACTATAAGGTGTACATTTTTTGTATAATTTTTATGCCTATGGCTTAACGGGTTTGGGGGTTGTGAACGGGGCAGGAGGG
>VKOC01000006.1:37616538-37626698 GCA_009364415.1 Spea multiplicata
ACTTCGTTCCTATCAGTGCAACAAGACTATAAAGAGGGCCGGCCCGACAATGGAGCCGACTGGGGCAACTGCTCCAGGCGGCACTTTTGAAGGGGCAGCACTTTTCCGTCCCAAGCCCTTTTTTTTTTTAAAGCGGAAGAGAGAGAGAGAGGCGCCTGTATAGTGGTTTTCGGCTTTACCAAGTTGTTCTAGTACCCTCCGAGCTCTGGCGCCTCTTTCTCTGTCTCCTCTTGCGGCGAGTTTCTCCTGTTCGTCCCGGTGCCGGCTTGTAATGCTGAGCGCCGGGAAGATGACGTATACAATTTCCTGTCACTCAGCATTTACAAAGGCCTTGGTCACCTGAGGACCCAAAACCCAGTGCGACTCGCCGCAAGACTGCTGAAAGGTATCTAGTATCAAGACGGTGGGGTTGTAAGATCTCCAGTAAGGGTAGAATAATTATGGGTGGGGAAGGGTTAGAGATAATGCAGTTACGGGTTTGGCGGCAGGCGACGGAGCGGAATGAGGGATAGGGATAGATAATGGGGTGGCATCTTAATACTTCGGGGCTTACCGCCTCAGGCGGCAATTTTGTCTTATGGGCCTGGCCCTAGACTATTAAAAATATTTCTGACGTCATTTTTATTTATGTCTTGAGGCTGATTGATACGCGTTGACTTCATATATTAAACACAACTTGAAGGCAAGTATCTATTGTAAATAAAAAAAAACAAAACATAATAAATGTACAAATTATTAATTTCATGGCGTGGCTTCTTTTCATCACAGTCTTGACATGAATCTTACTTAAAATGGTCTAGTATAATAATCATTAGTGATTTATTTACTTACAAATTAAACGCTAAGTCTTTATATATTGGTAATGCAAGGTCAAACATCGGATTGGGCATAGCACTTGCAGAAGTGAAAACATGATCAAAGGCTGATCCTGAGCGTTATTTTAAACTACAAAAAACTGAAATTTCCAGTAAGATTTACAAATAATGATTTTAATTAATGTAAACTTGCACATGAATCTGGCATATTTTGTTTAGTCTTTGATTTCATTTGTGTGTGATTGATATTGTTCATTTTTTAACTCTAGAATGTGGTCTAATGAATTATCACTGTGTTCTATAATCTGGCGTTAATAACCATAAACATCTTTTATACCTTAATTCCTGATAGGATATGTCCAAAATACAGTTTTTTTTCTCATTCCTTTTATATATTTGAAACTGTCCCTTTGAAAATAATTCACGATGGTAATGTTGCTAGCAGCTTCCATTTTGTGAAATAGTTATCCATTTCGTATAAGATGATTTGTTCTATAGTCTAATCATATTCTTTCCTAGTAAATCACCTTGCCATGACAAGGCAGTTGCAAATTTTCTAGTGTAAGCTTTACAGTGTTACGTTGGTTATTTAATTTAGAACTTTAGAAAAACATACCAGCTAGTTTAAATTGCATCTAATTTGGTGTAAAACTAAATTCACAGGGAATATTGTTATTCAGCAGCACATGATTGTACTTGTTGCCCAATACGATATATAAAATTAAAATTTCTGGCCCAAACATAAACAAATCAATTAAAAATTGATGAGTCGTTTTGGTACAACATAATCTATCTCCATGGGCATATTACAGCCATGGTAAAGATAAGAATGTAGTGGCAGGCCCCAAAGCAATATGTGTACTATTACCACGAATGCCTTTGTAAATGTACTCTAAATTATTACAAATTATTTCATATTACTGTATTTGCCATTTCACTGTATTATATTTTATTGTAAAATACTGAATCTTCAAATGAATTATTGCATTATTTGTTTTTATTAAGAAAATTATAGCTTAAAACAGCTTAAGATCTTTTGGGGTTAGTAAGTACCAGCTTTGCTAACAGTGTTGGGCGTAATTTTGGTCCATTCTCCTTATTTGATTTGCTCCACGTTCATTGGACATTGGACGTCTTAGATTCTCAATGGAATTGCGATCAGGGAATTGATTGTTTACTGTGACTTATCTCCTTCTTGTTTAATTGATGAGTTTGGATGGACCGCCATTTTTGTCAGTACCTAAGTGATATGATACAGCTTCTACTTCCTCATTACCGATCACTTGTAAATGTACTCTAAATTATTACAAATTATTTCATATTACTGTATTTGCCATTTCACTGTATTATATTTTATTGTAAAATACTGAATCTTCAAATGAATTATTGCATTATTTGTTTTTATTAAGAAAATTATAGCTTAAAACAGCTTAAGATCTTTTGGGGTTAGTAAGTACCAGCTTTGCTAACAGTGTTGGGCGTAATTTTGGTCCATTCTCCTTATTTGATTTGCTCCACGTTCATTGGACATTGGACGTCTTAGATTCTCAATGGAATTGCGATCAGGGAATTGATTGTTTACTGTGACTTATCTCCTTCTTGTTTAATTGATGAGTTTGGATGGACCGCCATTTTTGTCAGTACCTAAGTGATATGATACAGCTTCTACTTCCTCATTACCGATCAGGCTTTGCTCACTGGGATATCCAAACACTTGAATATTATTTCTACCCTTTATCTATTCATCTGTATTCCTTTATCTCTAAAATGCTCTTTGGTCTTTATATTTCTTCACAACCTCACGAATGTCCCTTAAACACTAGGGGTTTTACAGCAACTTTAATGGTTCACAGGTGGATGTCATTGGTAAAGTATTTGTGTTCTCATTATGGAAATTTCATTCATCTGTGTAAATAGGAGCTTCAAGAGCGCAGGGTTTGAAAACCTATGACATTTTTTCTTACCTTACAATAACTGATTTTGAGTTTCAATTTTTTAACAAAGTATCAAAAAGAACAACATTTCTGTGCACCATTTGTTATTCAGTAATATGAAAGAATCGATAAGGGCTCGGAATTATTGTATAAAATTCTGTCTCTCTTGTGGAGAATTTCCACCTGGACTGCTCAAATATACCGGCCCACTACCAGAAGTCTTTTTTGTGTCTTTTAGTTGTATGTCAACACTAAAGTGTTTATTATATTGCATTATATTGCATCTGGAACCTCTATGTGATCCTTTGTTAAAATTATGTTGATCTGATCTGCTATGTTAATGGATCACATAGATGGGTTCCCCATAGCCCAACTAGTAGCAGCTCTCCAATAAACCAATCAATCTAACAATCGGTTAGAGCAAGCCTGATTTTTATTTTGCCACAACACTCAGAACTTAAATACGGTACAAAAAAGAAAATAAATATTTAGATTACAATCCGAAAGGTAATGTTACATAAACTAATCAAATTAATCAAAAAAGCATAATTTACAAAACCTTGATATTTTATCTTCTTTCATAAATATATTATTTATTTTAACAAATGTTGAATGTAATGCATTTTCCAATATGTTAACAAAAATATATAATTTGTGATAAACATTCCTTATCATCACGATATAATTATTTGAAGAGCCATTTACATTTCTAGCATCGTATGTGTTCTAACTGCATTATTTTAGCCCAATCTATGAGACAAACAGCCTTTTGCCTTGAGGCAAGCAATAGAATATCTCAGTCTTAATCACCCAGCCTAACACGTTGACTAATAAAGAGAAAAGAGTTTCATTGGACAAGCAGGACCTCATTAGCTTTGCCATCAACAATCACTTTGATGTCCGAGCACCCAAAATATCACATGAATAATAACAATGACTGCCTCTAGGTCTCTATAAAGAAGGTTAATGGGACAGAGTGACATAAAACCCAAACTATATTACTGTACACAGCATTCTATTTAATGCTCTAAAAAATATTTGTTTTTACGTGGGACTTCCCCTTTAAAACCAATGTGCATGCTTTATATACCTAAATAATAATGCTTTTATGTATTTGTTTATTTAACATGCTGTAGAGGGGATTGTCATTTAGTATGAGTTGTTTGAATGCTTTCATGGAAATACTGATGCCTAACGAGAAGCCATAAATAGCTCTTACACTTGCAATGAGGAAAATACTTAATAAAACTAATTACATATATGTTATGAAGCTCTCACGTCTAAACTGAAACACATTTTTTGGTCCCCATGTGCCTTGTTTCTCAGATGGCAGCACCTGGAATAACAGACATTTTCGTTTGTTTCTGTGTTTTACCACAAGGCATTGAATTACATCATGTTTGATAAAAGTCAGGTTAAATCATTTAACATTTTTATTTGGTAATTACATTTAAGTTCCCTTCTTATATCTACGAAAACAAGTTTCTGTAAAATTGTGCTTCTGCAGAGATGAAAACCTTTCTGCAGAAAGAACGTTTTATAGCAGTGAGAAATTTAAACTACTTTCTTGCTAAAATAAGTGATAAATAACAGTAATTTTAGAAACAAAAAACTGTCGATTTTATATTGCATACTACACAAAGGAACATAGACAAAATATGTGAAAATATGTTCACTTGTGCTTAAGTTTCTCAACATGAGCGGAAATCCGTAGGTTCGCCATCAGGGGTTAACTTGGCTGGCAGAGACCAATGGTCCCCCTGCTCCAACAGTTAAAAGTCCATACGAACGACCAATAAAGTCACTTGTACAGACCTTTAACTGTCATAGCAGGGAGACCTATCGGTCGCCAGCAGGGGCTCGTCTGGCATCAACCTTTTTAACTCCTGACGGCGAACCTACGGATTTCTGCCGGCCAAGTTAACCCCTGAACTTCAGTGGTGTCAGTGGCTTTTCTGAATTTTTAGGGGCCCTTGTTTTAACTCAGGGGATGCCTTTAATTATGTTATCAACCATATGCTGACACAAACACATGCACTTTCTAATTCCAAATATTACACATGCACACACATATGCTAACACCATACACTAGAACATGCATACTGTTCTGCCAAAAAGTCACACATTCATGCTAACAGTACACATTATACGCTCATTTTCCCACCATCAGTGCAGGTTGCCTTCCCCCCTCCAATTTCATGGGGAGCCCTGTCTTCAGTTCTGCGTGCACTCGTAAGTCTGACTGTGTATTATGTGACCAAACTGGGCGCCTTGATTACTGGGCCCATAGGTACCATGCATCTATGGCCCCTGACTTAGCACTCCCCGCATCAACAGGTGTTACAGTTGCTGCTGTATATTTTTATTGAAAACAATGTAACATTAAGATAAATCTGACTCACACTTACAAAGCCCAATAAATTATTAGTTCCCACAAGCAGATGCTTATTCTGTTTATATGGCTTTGCCAGCTGAGGACACTGCCCTGGATCAGGTCTAAGACAACACCCAAGGTACATACACCTCTGGATGTGGGTGATGAGGTGATGCATAAATGTAAAATACAAGAAAAAATTAACTAAGATACTATCAAAAATAAACATGACTGTTATTTTACCAATGATTAAGGGGATATATCACAATGGGGACCCTTATGTTAAAAGAGAACTGTCAGAACTGACAACCATGTATCACTTGCCATGTTTTAAGCAATATTAAAATATTTTTATTGAGTTATTAAACATATAAGCTCGCAAGAGCGGTATCCTCTTCTCCTTCTTTACTAGTATGCTTTAACATATGTTAATGTTGTCAATTTAAATTGTCCTTGTTAAAGATTTTTACTTTACCTTATTGTAGCAGACTTACAGAATCTACTGGAGCTGCATAAATAAACGTAATGTCAGATTTATATTTTTCAGCTCTGACATCCTCCATGGTCCCTTAGTGAAGATTGCAAAAGTTCCTCTTCAAGTTAAGGACTAGGTTAGCCTATATGTATGCTGATTTCAATCTAAAGGGGCAAAGATGAACATCGGTGAAACTGGATCTACTCACATGCTATTGTTGTGGATCAATTTAAACAATTTTGTACTAAGATAAGTTAGTCGTTAATGCTAGCTTAAAAACCCTTGAGGGCCCTAAGTCACAATTTGGTCGTCTAGGGACAAAATGTTGCATGAGTGTGACTGGAAAGAGGATATTAGCCAGCCTGATTTCTATGATGAAATCGCCTTGTGTGCCTTATGAAATAAGACCATACATGTAACTTTTCCTGGCTGCTAATTTTATGAGTAGCTAGTCAAACGTTTCTGTAGTGAACACCTGATAGCAGGCTTTGGCACTATACCTCTCATTAGTAGGTGGTAGCACCTTGTGCTTCTGCAATAAAAAACCTTCTGCAAAAAGAGTTTTTCAACGTCAAGAAAAGGTACAAATAACTCTACATATATATTTAATATTGGAAATGTGATTATTGTGATATTTCAAATGGTATATTATAGTGAAATCCAACACACATCTTCTTCTTACCCTTTAAAGGTACTGTTACGCATGTTCAGCACTTTCTACAAAGTTAACCTGAGGTCATCCAAAATATGGGCGCAGTAAAAAAGATACATTGGGACAATACCAGGAATGACTCTGCTACATTACACACACATGGGAAGCATCCTTCAATGCAAAACATATCAATCTAAGACCTTCTAATACACATTTTCACAATCGCAAAAAGAAAACAAATAGAATTAAAATATCCACACAATTTCACAGAAGGTCATTTTTATTTATCCATTTCAGTTCCTATGTTTATTTGATATATTACACAATTTCTGGAACTCTATAAAAAGGCAGCATCTGTAATCTGTAATCTATGCTATTATAAATGCTATTTGGTTATGTGTGGAATATGGGAAATTATAGAGATTATTATTATGTCTTCCATCAATTATTTATTGTTTAATTATTTAATATTTCACAATAATGTTGAATAAAATGGATACTTTCTTAAACTCAAACTGAACATTTTTACGTTCTTGCATTAAAGAAAAAAAACGACATTTTAAGCAAGATTTTACCTTTCAGTACTTTCATTTGGTTCATTTATGATTTCAAGATGTTAGAAGTTACAGTAGTGATATGTGTTCTTGGCAACATTACAATGATAAATCACCTTTGAGTTATTGTGTTGAAGCAAATGTTTCTAATGGCAAAATGCCCATTATTCTGCATTACTTGGGCCTTGTTAACTTAATAAAACAGCCAATAATACATGTCACTACTGAAAAATCAAGACACCAAAATGAATTCCTTATTGGAGTAATGAAAGCATAAATATGAAGTTTCTAATGTATTGCTACAAGAGAAAGCTAAAATCAACAATAAACAGATGTGATTTCACAGGCAGACATCAAGCTCAAATGATCAAAGAAATCTCAAATGGATTTTGGCATAACGTATAAATGAATAGTTATATAAAGCAGGACATATACTCTTAGTGCAACATTTCAGAGGGATTTAGGAATTGATAAGAGATTTACAATTTGAAAATGAGAAACAACACCTAGGCTAGAAAGATAAGGCTTTAGCCAAACACTGGACAACAAAGTTAAGCTATAGAAAAACAATTGTGCTTTGTCATTTGAAATATATTACAAAAGCAGATACAATTATACCAGAGTATATTCTCTATGTCACAGTAAATTCCTATTCCTGCTTTGTAAAAGTATGCAGCATTGGTATATTCAATGACCATAATGATGATGGCTTACAATGGGAAGCTTTGCTGCCAACTGATGGGTACATCTGTATCAGGGACTAATTTTGTTTCCAGTGGTGTGTACTTATGGGGGGGGTGTCCCCAGGGCTGACTCAAGACATTGTGCTGCCTGGGGGGAAGTGTGAAATGCTCCTGAAGTCCCCCCCGCTCCGGGGTAAAAAGTGCCGCAAAAACCATGCTACATCCATTATGTTAGATCATGATAGTTAAAACTAAAATTAGGAAGTGAGAATTTACACACTCCTCCACATGGGACGCAAATACATAAGGAGAAAAACAAAACAAACTCCAAAAGAACCAATTTAAGTTTCCTTTTTCATAATATATTCAGATTGAAATAGAGTAAATAACACGATACCTTCACTTTTCCTCACACTGATTTCTGGAGTTTTGTCCTTTGAAGTGACTAGAAATTCAGGAAGGCGTTTTACCTCTGGATAAATAAAAATTACAAAGTTCTAAAGTGCCAGGAAACAGATAACCAAATACAAACCAGGACAGGCTCTGCCACACCGACACCCAAACACACAAACCAGGACAGGCTCTGCACACTGACACCCAAACACACACGCAGGACAGGCTCTGCCCTACATCCCTAACACGACACCAGGGACAGGCTCTGCCACAGCTGACACCCAAACAAACACACCGGAAGACTCTGCACACTGACACCCAGACAACATAGAGAAAAAAACCCCCAGAACCCCCTTTTTTGCCCAATAACTGACACCGCAGACACACACACGAGGACAGGCTCTGCCACACCGACCCCCAAACACACACACACACCAGGACAGGCTCTGCCACACTGACACCCAAACACACACACCAGGCTCAGCCACATCAGGACGGATAAGCTACTAAGAGCATTAAAAGATGCTTTCCACATTGCTGCTAATTGTGTGTTTGCCACCTTTGTGTATCTGTGCCCCCAGCCAGGCCCCTTTGTGCATTTTGCCCCAACACATCCCTGTCTATTGATTTATTTGATGCCCCCAGTCAGCCCCCCTCCCTTGTGTTTTGATGCTCCACCCCCTTTTGTACTGGTTAATTGTAATGTCCCCTATGCCCATGTGTATTACCTCCCCCCCTTTTTGTATAGATTGTCCTAACCACCCTGTTGTGTACTTATGTCCCCAGCCACCTTCTAGGGGCATGAATATGTCTCTCTATCCGTCTATCACCTCATTTTTTATTTTTTTTAAATACTTACTTTTTCTGCTGGCTTTCTTCCACTGACGTGCTCTTCTCCCTCGAGATCTTCTCCTTGTCACGCAGTGACGACCAACTGTTCTGCTTTAGCCGGCCGCTTTCAAATAATTAAACAGAGGCGGTTTTACAGCTGTTTTCCAACCGGTAGCCGCATCGGATGCATTATCTACCCCCTCTCTCCCTGTTATAAAAAAACAAAACAAAAAAACGGCGCTCGGGGCGGCAAAGTGCCGCCTCTTCAAAAGTGCCGCCTGGGGCAATTGCCCCACTCTGCTCCATGGTAGGGCCGGCCGTGGATGTCCCAAGTCTCTTGGAAATTCCTTTTCTCTCAATGTCTCCCTACTTTCCCCATCTACCGATTCTGTGTCCGTGTCTGCTTTTCCACAGCCACATTTCTCTTCTTTCTTCATCCACTTCTCCTGTAGTACTTCTGCAATACGGTGAGACCGCATCCTCTCCCCGAGGAACAGGGGAGAGGCTGTCCTATGGCACAAGTACTCTGAAAGGGTAGAATAATGATAATGATAGATTTTCAGAGAAAGAGGTGCAGAAAAGCTTCTCTTATTCTGTGAATCCGTCTTTCTAACCTCTCAGAGTATTTCCGCAAAAGAGAGGAGTCACGGAGACAATCACTTCCTCCAATCGGGGAGAAAGTGTGCCTGGAGGCTTTGAGGTTCCAAGCACCACTCCCTGCAAGGAACCTCCCACCAGTGTTGACCATCAGTGATCATTCCACTGCAATAACCCCTTGGATACCTGGCAAGCTACCGCTCCCGACACCACCCCAAAAACCCAACCACATCGGGGGAGAGTGGGACAAACAACATCAGGTAAGGTTAAACTACACGGCTTCTTACCCCTGTGACTACCAACCTTAAATATCCTCCTACCAAAACTCCTCCCCTAAATTTCACAATTCCTCAGCACTCTGTCAGGACCCACTCTAGTCCATTCTGGCACCAGTGGGCTTCAGTTTTTGTAGACCTCTAAAGCAACTTTAACCCCTTCAATCCCCTATGTACGTACAGGGACGTCCAAAAAACGCCTCTCAAGAATCCCGCATGGAAGTACCGGTACGTCCAGCCCTTCTTGCAGCATCAGGGACACTGCCGCTGCACGGGAGATCAGGCTAGACTCCCCACTGACAGCAGAAGCCGGCATCGGCGGCTTTCTCCTGTCCGATCTGATGTAACAGCTTCCGGCATGAAAGCCGGAAAGCTGTTACATTTTAAACTGCCCGATCGCGCGATCGGGCATTCCCTTCCGGGTTGCGTCACTGCTGACGTAATCCCTGCAGGGGATATCCTGTCCTCCGATGAGGCAGACGCTGCGATCTCTATGCACGTCTGTGAGGACCTGCATAGAGATCACAGTGTGATTGGTGCAGGGGGATTGCGGGAAGGGGAGTGAGAAACCATGTCT
>VKOC01000006.1:37626798-37653452 GCA_009364415.1 Spea multiplicata
TTATTATTATTATTATTATTATTATCATTAAATCAATCTGGGACATTCTAAATACTAGCATACAACATTCTAGTCCCCAGTATATAGTTCAATGGAAAAAAATAAATAAAAAACTCCTATAGAAAATATGCATATGTTTTGATTAATTTCATTTATGAGTGAGTGAATGAATGTTTTAAGTGTTTAAGGGCAGAAATGGGGCAGAGGTGGCACAGGCAGACTACTTAAGGGGCAAGGGTGGCATAGGCAGGCTACTTAAGGGAATGGGTGTCACAAGTAGACTACTTTGGGGCAGAGGTGGCACAGGCAGTCTACTACAGGGGTAGAGGTGGCACAGGCAGGCTACTTTAGGGACAAAAGCCTATCACCTCAATGTCTGGCTCAGTATATAGTGATAGGAGTTATGCTGTACCATATTTGTTCAGTAAATGTTATTTATTTAAACTTATTTCATTTATTTCTAAGTTAATAGTTTTATGTTTTCAGATTTCTAGTGTTTTTCCAGTTGACTTACAGTTGACACATTTTTCAAATATTCTTGCCAACATTACTTTTTTTGTCCGCGTCTTTACATTTTAAAGCATGGGGGTGTTCCACATACAGGATCTGGTGCCACTGGTGCCAAATACTCTAGGCACGTCCCTGGTTCCATAAACATTCCAAAATTAAACAGTGATGAGTTCATTAAACTGGATAATTCTGATTCTCATCAACATCAATTGCATATCTCATTTCTAAAAATTCTTGATGACCGCTCATATGGGATCATCCCTTATCAAGAATTTTAGAAGAACATCCATAACATTTTTTTGGCGTGCAAATATAACACAACATGTATTTTCACATGCTAAAATGGGAAGAGTATGAAACTAAGTATTCAGCCACATACTGTGGATTCTTTTAAATCACACAAATATGAATCTGATACGCTTAAAAAAACTACATACACTTTATTTCAGAGAGCCAAAGGGTTTGAACGTGCTTTACATTCTGTAGAAATGAAATAATGAATGGTCCTAAAAGGGAACAGTAGATTCTGCACATTTTGAAAGCAACACTTCTGGGTATTAAGACAGCATTTTCAGAATATCAATCTATTTAAATATAGCTTGTTTAATGTTTTATGAAATAGTCATGGTATTGTCTTTTTTATGTTAACTTGTATCAGCAAGTTCCACAGAAACAGCTTAGAACAAGAGAATACATCCTGAAATTAGATGTTCAATTGAATTTAAAATAAGGCCAGTGTGGTGTTTGGGTTTGGACTGTAGCCAAAATATCACATGGCTGCCTATAAAGGTGACCCCATCTCCAAATAAATAAAGTTTATTGGAAAAAATGCGAAACGAAACCCACGTCCCCAAGTGTGCTAGACTACATTACCATATACAACACTATTTAAACCTCAAAGAAAAATATCCTTCATGAGATTTCCCCTTTAATTAAACGATCTTTCTGTGATGTAGGAGTAAGCATATACATTGTGTGCCGGTTTCCTTCACTATATTAACTGCCAAAACTTCTTCTGGAAGGTTGTTCCGCTTATCTATCGTGGCCTCATATGATTACCTGCATCGTCCCTTTATATTTACCTGGTGTCCCTCTTGGAAGTGAACTACGTGTCCTACAGCAGATGCGTATAGGAACTGTGTAACCATTTTAAATTAGCCTAATAGTTGGATTGCAATTCATTATTCAATGACGCATCATGGGGCAATATAAACTTAAATAATGTAGCAAGGGGTTCACTTCTGTATTTAATTATGGATATATCTCAGCAGTTGCAATCCCACTTTAAAGCAGGGATAGGCAAGCCTGGACATGTCTCATTTTTAAAACTATCACATTCTAGATTAAAATATGCTCTCAGATTATGATTCAATGACGTTATGTTCTAATTCGCAATGCATAGAAAGTCTGGTTATTTTTTTAACCATTCAAAATATTTTTTTAACTTTGATTTTGTAGTTTTTAGAAGTGCATTCACATAAGGCCTCTTGAAACAGAGGATCGAAATAAATGTAGTAAATTAAAAATAGTTCCTTTACAGCTTCGAGTGATATGTACCCGATTGATATCATGTATGGGTTTCGTTATCAACTAATATAATTTATGGGATTGAATGTAAACATTATAGAAATCTAGTTTAGTTGGGCAAATGTAAAGCACTAGAGTGATAACAATGGCATTAACCCCCTGGATACCAGAGATATGGAGAACACATGTTAAACCGTTCTTTCGTAGGGCCAAAAACATAAGCCTCCAGGAAAGGGCCAACATTTGCAGTAATATATATTGCTGGTAAGCATGGAAAACTTTTTTGACTGTTATATTTCCTTCACTTAATCGTTTGACATAATGTGTCCCAGCAGTCTATGTAAGGTGATTCTGGCCATGAGGAAGTTTAAGAAAATGCGTGTCTTAGACAATGTTAAGAAAAAATAACTCGTAATAGTAGATTAAGTAACAGACTGCTTTTATCTTTCATTTGTTTCCTGTATCGTACTCGTTTCTAATTTTAAAATGATAAAAGGATTGTGTTATGTGAAGAAACCATGCCCTGGAATTAACTTTTGTACTCGAACATAAACATAGGAGACACAAAACAACATTCAGCTATTTGAACATTACAAGTAACGCAGCATGTAATTGGGTGTAAATAAGATAACTGATAATTATATCGTAAGCCTGCTTTTTTCATTGAATTGTTTTCCTCTACATCAATTCATTTTTTCAGCACCAGAGATATGGATGACTTCAATTGCATTCCTGTGTTATATTACATAAATATGAAGTAGACCACACATTTAAATAGCTTTTCCTTATCTGGAAAAGGTTAGTTAGAAGAATCATAGAGCCTCTTCAATGCATAGGGTCATTTTGATGCACATAGGGCCATTTTGATGCACAAGTGGACCCTTTTAAGATGGTACTTAAGTCATATGGTGCTTACGACTGTACATATTAGAAGGGCCCCCTTTGCGTATCAGCATTTTAACTTATCTCACAGCTTATTAGCATACATGGGAAGTCTTTGGTTTTGGTCTGGGGTCTTCAGGTGAAGCTCTGCTTTTTCTTTTGGCAGAGGAGCCTTATTTTGCCACAACTATGCCTGTCAGCTCCCTTCTCACTCCAAAAGGCTGTTTGGGTCTAGACCTGTAGCAAAAGATAACATTAGCCTGGCGCCTTTCACCTTATGTTGTCACATTGACCGAACAGTCCTGCTGCTCTAGACAGAAATTGAAGAATACACTGATAATAATAACAGGAACCTACAGGTTATGGTGTTAGATGCCATTATCTAAAATGCTGTTGACATGAAAAGAACCAATACCCCTTAGCTGAGGGTACAGAATAAGGCTCAGAAATACATGAACCTACTTCTGACATTCCAGGACTTTGCGATTTCATAACCTTATGGTACTTTGAAGATTACCTTGAAATAAGGATTTGTAACCATTGCCAATGTTTCATGGTTTTACAAAGACCCTCTCTCTTTTGTATATATAATTTCTTTGTACCACTTAGGTGGGAAGAGTGAAACACTGTCAGCATACAGTACATTAGTGTTAGTGTACACATGCCACATGGAAACCAAAGAGAAGGTGAACAAATTTGTACGGCTGAAGAAGCCTACATCTGACCAAGAACTCCACTGCTCAGAGGGTACTGGTGAAATGGATGATCACAGAAACATAGAATTTTATGGCAGGCAAAAACCATTTGGCCCAACCAAATTACTCATTTAATTTACCATTCTCTCAGTAAAGTTAAACTTCCTTACATTACATCTGACTCGCTAATTTTTGACTAACCTGTGTGAATGGTTAAACACTGTTTAATGCCTGATTGCATTGAGGCATAGAATGTGATATCAGATAATGACTTTTCCCAAGAGTCTGTGTTAAAATCCAAGTAAAATGTTTTAGAACAATGATTTGACTCTAATTATTGTCCTTTTACTAATATTTGCAAAGCAAAGATGATTTAAGGTTTCATTTATTTATAGTCCCTCCTTTAGTCTGCCTCTACATGCATGTCCTGCCCGTTGATGGTATTCTGCATCTAGTACTGATCGCTGCTTCAAGCTTCATCAAGCACTGCAGCCAATGATTTAATTTCCATTATTCAACCAGGATACATTTAATCTGAGCATCTACTTGAAAATTATATAAACATAAGCCTTTACATAAATATCTCAAATGATTTTTTTTCTCTTTTATCTCCAGTAATATTTCAAACATTCCTTCTCTTCCCACAGAGGTATTATATAAAAGAAGGAAAAGTTTCAGTAATACAACACCTAAGAAACGTAAAGTTTCAGTAATACAACACCAAAGAAACGTAAGAGAATTTATTATTTTACATCTTCTATTATTATGATTAGATTCCAAGGTTAGTAATAAAACTAAATGAAAACAATGAAAACAGTACGGGTTAAGCTTGCAAGACTGACTTTTTTTAACCAGGCTCCATAGTCTCTCTCAATATTGTTTCAAGATGAATTAATACAACATCTAATTTTTAGGATATGGTGATCATGAGGTCATTTCTTTCACCTTAAAGTATAAATACTTGTAAATAAATGTAATTGTGACACTCCATCTGTTTGTCCCATATGTTATTTTGGCCCCATTCCTGTTTGCACCTCCATCCCTGTGTTTTACCACCTCAGCCAAAGGAGTATATTCACCGACTTTCCCAAGGACTAAGGGCTCATGGACCTCACGTGCCCCTTGTGCTGATCAGATTCTGCTTCTTCCCTGCTTGGCCCCTGACCGGGACCTAGCCGCGAATTCATGGAGCTGTTCGGTGACTAGGAATTGTGGTGATGCCCGCCAACAATTGGAACTGCGTCGCTACAGACACCTGTTGTCCAACCATGTGGGCATTGCTGGCAGTTGATTATACTCTTAATTTTGTGTATAAATATCTGTGCTGTCCTCAATAAATTCCGTTCTGTTTGTACCCTACACTAAGTCTCGGCTAGTGCTTGGGTAAATTGAGCAATTGAGCCTTCAGCAGCAAGGAAGATCTTTACGGCGGAGTTACTCAGTCGGAGTATGGGTCTCAGTCACAGTAATCTTTGTACTTCTTTCTATGGTTCTTTTGACACAAACTCAATTTTCTCCCAATAACGGGGTCCCCATGTTCATAGACAACTGGGTGATTTAAAATGATTTTTGGAACTTGTATGTAACTATGTATTAATTAATCTACTTATGTTCGGCTATTATATGTATCATATGGAAAACATATGCCAGTATTTGTCAGCTGTAAAAAATAAACTCTAATATGCTTATGTGATCTTGTATGAATGCTGATGTCGGTATCATATAGCTCCCTGTTGACCAATAGGCTTGGGGGTATATATTACTTCTGTACTTTGCTGTCGTTGCTAAAAGTTTAGATCTATTTCTGCATCTGTGATGTACTTTATAATATGGCACTCTCAAAATTAAATATGATAGTATACTTAAGTAAACTGACTCTGCACCAATGGCAGCCTTCTCTAACCTTTAATGTAATTGGGTTTGCCAGTGGCATTTCCTTCTCTGCTCAGCATTTTGTTAGTGTATAGGTCAAATGACACTAGAATACATAATTCATTTACTGCAAGTATTAAGTGCGCTAAATATCTAATATATATAAATGTCACATATTATCTGCTAAAATGTAAAGCAGTTTGGGATTGCTGTACATGCTGCCCTAGGTGTTGTTAACAGTTCAGCTGTTCAATATGTACAATTTGTAGGAAAGAAGAGAGAGAAGAGATGTGATAGAGTCATTTACATTCTTAAAGGGTTTAACAAAGTACAGGAGAGCAGTTTATTTCAAAGGAGGAGAAATGTTAGAATTAGAGGGTCAGCGGCTTAGATGTAATGTAAGAAAGTTAAACTTCCTCCCAGCAAGTGGTAGATGTTAATAAACTGAGGAAATTTAAACAGACATGGGTTATGCTTAAAACATAAATATAATATGGGGCCAAGGACTGATTCATCTGTGAGTCTTTACATCAGAAAAACCATAGATAGACTAGATTGAATGGTTCTTATCAAATGAAATGTGTCCATGTTTCTAATCCTGGCACAAATAAGTAGTGATGTCTCAAGATTAGTGCACTATATTATATATATATATATATACATACAGGGCCGGCCTTAAGGGTGTGCGACCTAACATTCATGTTAAATAAAGTTAACAAAAAACAAAAAAAACCCTGATGCTTTAATTTATGTCCCGGGCAGGGGTGCCGTGCGGTTGCTCGTGAAGTTTTCAGCAACCGCTCGGCGCCCCTTACTCTATGTGAGAAGACGGATGCCTTCCGCTCCCACCGTCGGACTCCGGCAACAAGGTAAGTGAGGAGGGGGTAGTTTGAAGGGGCAGAGGGGGGTAGTTTGAAGGCGGCGGAAGTAGTTGAAGGGGAGAGGGGGGATCAGTTTTGAAGGAGTGGGGGGCGGGTAGTCTGCACAGGGCGCCAGAAGGCTGGCTCTGTATATATATAAATATCTAAATATATTGTTTCATCCTCTATAACCACTTTTCTGAAGCTTGAGGTGCCATAGTGTGGTGAAGATGTGAAGGTGGTACTGTGCCATCCAGTCTTAATGTTCAGGGGCCACACTCCCTGAGGAGCTCTGAATATAAACCATTAATTACAACCTTCTGTCTCCTGTAATTCAACCATTGTATTATCCATCTATCCAACTATTTTGATGTCCAAACCCAAAGACAATGTTTTCTAGGGAGGGGGCACTGTCAAATGTCTTACTGAATTCTAGATATGCTATATCAACTGCTGATACCTCATGCCTGGTCAAGTATTTTAGTTACCTGGTCAAAAAATAAACTAAGTAAATGAATTAGACCACTCTCTGCAAGCTTGTAGTACTGTAGCACTGAATATTTTTATAACCCTGTTTCTACCATTAACCTAGTTGCTTGCATACTTTGGTTAAGCATTGTCTTTGGTTGAGCATTTTCTCTGTAAATATCTCTATGAGAAATTATGCATAAAGCTGACTATTCAAATGAAACTTCAAACATTTTGAAACACTTGTTGTTACCTGGAAAAGACATCCAGCATTACCTATAAAGTCCCAAATGATGTATTCCTTAACTTGTAGAGGTGGTTTATTGCCTGTAATGTTCATGCTTAAACAAAGACCTTAACCTCCCCACCTTCGAAAGAAGCATATGTCTTCCATATGGAGAGTGGTCTTTTGTTTCCTCAGTGGTCTGGCTCTTGATAAGTCTTTCTTGGTTGTCGAGACATGTCTTCCTGAGAGCATTCCAGCACTGTTTGCACTTTGCATAATCTGTTTTTGGCATTGAGCATAACATTCTTGTGGCATTCTGCCAAGCAGACGTGCAATAAAATTGTTTCTACCGTAAATTCAATTCCTTCCTATCTATGCTAATTTTATATGATTGAAATATATACTACCGTTCAAATGTTTGCTGTTTTCATCAAAAACAGGGCAATTTCTAGCTGTGCGAACATAGTTGCAAAATGGTTTCCTAATGATCAATTAGCCTTTAAAAGTTAAACCTGGATTAGCAAAGACAACGTGCCATTGCAACACAGTAGTGATGGTTGCTGATAAAGGGCGTACAATAGCCATTTACAAAATTACCTTCATCTACACTGTATTTCTGATTGTTCATTTTGATGCTGTTTTAAGGACAAAATGAATTCTTTCAAAAACGAGGAACTCTTGAACAATTGTATTTGTTTTAATTCTGATTAGCAAATCCAAAATGTCATCTTCAAGTTGAAAAATATTTGCTCTAGAATTTTTAATTCTTAGCGTAAGATACAGATATTTTGAAGAGAATAAGTGATTTTGAAAAATGCAACATCACAAAATGTAAACAAACCTTTAAAGTTTTGACTATATGGTAATAAGCAATGATAGTTGTAGATAATCATTAGACCAACAACAATTCAGACAAATTTCTCGGTTAGTTTTTGGCATATTCTTTTTTGGACAACAAATTTCCTTCCCAGCACATTAAGTTTGGCTAAAGTTTTGTTTGTTTTTTTTAAATTTGCGAAATTTATTGCCCGTTTTTCTTGCGTCACAGTAGAGGATGGAATGATTTTTGCTTTGTGGAATAACACCGCGAAATTACATTGAAAACAATAATTAAATTCTTTAAAATTCCTTCAAGCCTAATGCATTAATGTTCCTTAAGCTTGTGCAACTCAGAGAATTCCTTTACAATTCATCAAAATTAGTGTTTAGACTATTAAGAAGTGTAGTATGTCACTCCGAATCCTGAGATACGTGTCCTTTATTGTGGATTCAATGCCGTGTTTACTTCCTAAAATATTCTAAGTAAATATTTCTCCACGGTTGCTATTGGTAAGCAAGTATACTGTCAAACATGGAAAGATGTATATGTACGAATATAGTTTTGTATACACAGATAAGGTAAATTGAATATAAATATATTATGAATGTGAAAGTTATTTCATGATCCCTTGATTAAGAACATATTATGTATCTAATATTACATATATTAGTTTGTAATTCTGGTAAAGGAACTATATATTTGTTTCCGGCCCATTCATTTTTGGGCAACTATTTTCATTCCCTCCCCATTCAGTTTGGCTAAAAATTTTGGGGGGAATTTTTATTTGGGAACACATGCACTCTCATTCTCTCACTCTCTCTCTCTAAATGTTGCCCTACCTTCTCTGCTGGCTACTTTCACTTCTGCCACATCTTCATCTGCATCATCTTCTTCTCTTCTATCTTTAATCTTCAATCCTTAACCTTCTTTCTTCGCCCGCATCTCCACGGACATAACCTGACAACTTCCGCCAAAATGGCAGGGCCATGTTGATGTTATCTCCCCAATCCTCCAATCGGAGAGGAGAAAATCACTGCAAGAGCTGCCATATTGCCCTCAGGTGAACTGAGGGGAATATGGCGGTGCTGTGATGATGTCACCCCCCCAATCCTCCAATATTACATTAATATTGACAGTTTTTGTGCACATGTTTATAAATATTCCTATACAAGGAGATTTTGGAATATTTCCAAAAATGTTAAAACTGCAATTTCTTTTGCGAACCTTACATGAGGAAACACTTTGAGAGATTATATCAAAAGATTGCTGTCAGCTCCTGCTCAAGCCTGATCCAAATTATTCTATCACCACCCCAACCCTTGACGTTTTTGTCCAAACTAATGTGGATGTCTTATGTATTACAACATAACAATGGACATCAGTTACCTCCAGTCATATTTCCAGGCTCATTTGGGAGTTTGAGGCTTCAGCTCATACCAGCTTTACAATTTCAGTTATTACTGCTACACACATTGGAACAAACCACAAAAACACCATACACACTCCATCGTGTATCCTCTACAATACCTTGAAGGCTTTCAGTCTTACTTCTTTTGTTCCCCATATGCCTGATCTCCAAGATGTCTGCCTTTCCACAAGGTTTCAGCCCCTTAATCACCATTATCAATCTTAAAATGCAGTTTAATAAGTAGTCTTATTTACAGAGAAATGTAAGCTAATATTAACCCCATAAATATAACAGACAAGGATTGTTTGGTAAATCCTTCAATATTTGTTTATAGGATATACGATTATTTTAACTATATACTAAAATAAAAAAGGAAAAAGTTGTTGTTGCCATTGTTTGTGATATAACTTAAAGCCCAGACTCAACCCTTTGACATTATCTAACAAAGACAAATCCCAAAAGGGCATTTTTGATGTTAGTAGCATTAAAATGACCATTACTATCGGGAGTACCAACTTTTATAAATAGGTTTTACATTCAGCTATTATGCCATGTTACGGAAGATATGTACTGGTGGTAAAGACATTAAGCCCTCATTAGATATATGATGTTTACGTGTAAACGTCTGTGTGTCTGTGTCCTGTGTATGCAGGAATTCCTCTTGAAAAACATTTAGCTTGACTAGGTTATGGAAAGATCCATCTGTATATCTACATATACAGTAAGTAATGAGAAAAGACCCGGAGCCTTCCCTTGCGGGACGCGGCCAGGACTGCACACTGACATCAGTGGGCGGTCCCGCTAACGTTGGTAGGCGGTCCCGCAGACATTGATGGGCGGTCCCACTGACATCAGGGGAGTTCCTGCTGAGGTCGACGGCGTCTCCAATGACCCTCATTTCAAGGAAAAAATGGGCGGGGAGTGGGGCGTGTCAACCCCCCTGCTCACGCGACCCGGAGGATTCGGCTCTTGACCCGGAGAAACGGAGGAGCAGCGCTCACCCGGCAATCTCCGGGTCAAACCCAGAGAGTTCCCAGGTATGCTAATCTGTAAAGGGAATATTTACACCCAAATATGTGTCAACAAGAAACACAACAGTACTGGTGTCAAGGCTAGCCCCACCATATATTAGATCAAGGCAGCTGTCTAGGCTCCTGAGTAGGTAGAAGGACTATCTAGCTCTCTCTTGCAAGGTAGAATGAGGTGTCCCTTAATAGAAACAATAGAATAACAGTGCTAATTAGAATGCTTTGATTCTCTTCACAAAATGTCACTTTTTCATTAAACTAAACAAAATACAGATAGAAAATTGTTTACAAATTGTTTACTCCAACTTATAGCTATACATTTCTACAAGTGACTAAAGAGTAATATTTATCATTTAACTAATACTGCAATGGATGCTATACAGATTGAAACACAAAGTATAAAATGAACAAACATGTTTTAATTGTCCCTCCCCCCAAATATTATTTAAATGCTTTTCAGTGCTGTGTTAGATGTTATCCCATTTTACATCAATGTTTATAATTTCATAAACTCCTGGGTTTAAGAGCACAGATGTTAAATTTCAAAAATTTTAGAAGACTACTTCATGTAAGAAATATGTATTCCTTCTAGGATTACATCACCACTGTGCCTATTTTTAACTGTATAATCATCCTGTAAAAGGAAAAAATATATCAGTATTAAGCATCCTTTGCGCATTAAAAGGGACTATGAAGAGTAATTTGTCATAGAAACCCATTAATTAAAATAGAAAAAAATATGAAATCGCCAAAGACAAAAAAAGTATTAATTGCCATTATATAATTTATAATGTAGCTATGGATACTAGAGTGTATTTAGATTCATAGAAACTATGACGATCATATCCATTGCTTAAGTAAACCACCCCATAATTTAGTAAGTAAATCCTTCCAGTAACTAGTGTAATATTATCTTATAACTTATATTAACTATTAGACTTGTGCATTTGTTCTATTCTCTCCTCTTTCTTCTCTCTTCTTTCCAACTCTGCGGATGGGAGAGTCGAGGTAGATTATGTCACAAGAAGCTCCTCCATTTTGCCCTATGATAACCTCATGTGAACGTCTGCCAAAATGATGGAGCTTCTGGTGACATCCTCTCCTCCAATTGAAAAATCGTGGAGAGGTCGTCACCTGAAGCTCCGCCGTTTTGCCCTAAGAAAACCTTGCTTGAATGTCCGCCAAAATGGCGGACCTTCCAGTGACGTCCTCTCCTCCGATTGGAGAATTGGAAAGAGGATGTCAATGGAAGCTCTGCCATTTTGCCCTAAGATAACCTTGTGTGAACGTCCGTCAAAATGGCGGAGCTTCTGCTGATGTCCGCTCCCCTGGTTTGAGAGGAGGTTATGTCCGCAGAGATGCAGATGAAGAAAGAAGAGAAGAGAACAAGAAGATTTAGAGCAAGAAGATGTAAGACACTAAAGCAGAGCTGCGAGACCTGGAAGCGGGAGTGGTCGGCAGAGAAGGAACGAAAATTACAGCATGAGTGAGAGTAAATTTTGGCACCGGAAAACAGATTTTCATCTGGAAATTAAAATGGGCCCTCGATTTTTGTCCAGGACATAATTCTTTACACGAAAACGAATGCATTTCTAGGTGTGGCCCTTTATAATCAGTAAGTTAAACTCACAACTCACCTGCAAACCATTGCCTTATAAACCGTGTAGAGAATAATGTATGAGTATCTCTGTGTAAACTAACCCATTGACCTGGTTGACTACTCAATACGTTTTTTTTTTGTTACATGCGTCTCTTTTATTTTCCAAACTTATTTCTATATAAAAAAAAAACACCCAGACTATGTTAAGTCTGCTACTCAAACGTCTGTGCATTTAAGAGTATTTGTCAAAGATTCCGAGGAAAAGCACACAGACTTCTGGAGCAACATAAATTTTTCCAAATATTCATATCTTGACTTTTATGTTTCAAAAGCTGAAACATGTAGGGATCGTGTGTCATTTTGTAAATGCCGTAACTCACAAAAACACCCTTTTCTTAAACTCTATCTAGATTGTTACCATATAATTTGGAAGTGAAACAAAGCTATAAAACCTTCCCATAGCCAAATGTTGAACTATGACCAAATCTGAAATCTAATCTACTGTAGGTTCATGACAGAGCTATAAATATATAGGTATATAGTCTGACATTAAAATTTTTAGTCAACACTTTGATCTATTGACATTCAAATGAAACACCAAATAAGATTGAATACATAAATTCTATTGTAACTCCCCCGATATAAGAGCAAATTGATACATGGTATCCTTGTAATGGATTCCTTTTAAGTCAGACACTGATTAGCTATCTGTCAGTGGATCTATTGCCTTGGCAAGGCCAGTTTGCACTGTGTTATAAAAACTGTGTAATAACAGACATTTATTTAATAGAAATCAGGGACTATTTAATGCTATAAGTATATGCGTGTGCTCACATGTTATATTTTTTATATTTCTGGTATTTTCTAGTTATAAGTGGATTTATCTATATAAATATAAAGTGATGTTGTATATAATATTAAAATGCTTTAGACATATATAGAAAACATGCACTATAAGTATTTTATATCTATATATAATATATATTATAATTCTCCTGATGCTTGCGTCATGCAATAATACTATGTATGCCCTGAATATGCCCTGCTCATTTTTACCCTTACCGCATATAACATGCATATAGACACCTGAAGTGTCTTCAATGGACCATAGTTTAATATTTAAAATTCAATTTTAGGGTTCAGGGCTCTGCCTCATTATGGGGTAAGCCCGGTGCTACCAATTAATTTTTAAGACTTGATTTCAGATAACTTTTTTGAACCCAAAGCTGCTACAGGATACAACAAGGAGAGAAGGGACCAAATAGTATATTTTTTTCTAACAATGCACATCTATAAAGGTCTTGCATTCTGTGAAAGATGTTTAAATAAATACGTGTGCATTTTTTTTTAAAATACCCAATACAACATTAATTACATTTAATCCGTTCATAGTGTTAAGTTATTACAGGAAAGATGATTAACAGAACCTAGAAAAAATGCTTTTCGTCATGACTGTCACCCTTCTAAGTTCCACATAAAGCAGTTTATGGGATCTGTCATTGAGTCCCAGCCAGCAGAGGCTGTCATTATTACTGAATCAGATAGTAGAATTTAGTTTTAGAAGGAGTAACTTCAGAAAAGAATAAGTATCAGCACCTAATGATAGAGAGTCAGAAGGAAGCAAAATCCACCAAGACAACGCAGTCCAAGCTGGAGGTCAAGATACTGTCTAAGTAACTCACCACTTGCTTAGTAATGGCGACATCAAGAAGCATCAGGGTTTATGATTGAAATCACTATGTATCACATTATGGAATAGGATGTATAAGCACTGACTCGTCAGCCATTTCTATACTATGGACAATGCAGGACAAAAGCAAAGTTGCCTTTATCAAAAGCATCATCTACCTTGGCCCCAGACTATAACATGAGATGAGTATGTAACAGCCTAAAACACCCCCCACAATCTATACATGTGGGGTAAGTTATTATAGGGTAATGCCATTTACTCATAATTGAGATATTTTAATTATAAGACCAACCACATGGATTTCACAGAGATTCCAGTTCACAGCTTGATATATTTAATTTTAATCAGTACCATGGACAGGGGCATCGCATGTGAAGGGCTGCTGGAACTGGGTGCTAAGAGCGGTATAATTGTAATCTCCCCTAAATCTCCTGAAAACAAAACACATTAGGTTCAATCAATGCAACAGCAAATATTTAAACAGATAAATCAGACAATAATATCAGAAACTGGTTACTCTTACCAGCTTAAGTGACAAATCAACAACTTAATCCCACTTCACATAAACACAATCTCCTGCTTAATACCTTTTAACAAGGTTAAATAGTTAAAAATGAACATAAAGTTTTGGTAGACAAACGAAGGTACATTCTTATTAATATTACTCACTAAGAAGAGCATTCGAAGAGGGTTAATTGGTAAATGTTTTGTAAAACAGGGATTTTAATTGCAATGAAAAAAAGGAGCAACATTTCAAAGTAGAATGAAGATCAATGCACAGTGTTGAATAACAATCTAAAATCATAAAGTTTCTGCAAAATTCCATTCAACCTTTGGAAATTGCTTTTTTACCTAAAGTTCTGCATTTAAATCAGCTGGCATCAGGGAAATTCACTGCTTGTAGCTCGAAAAATGATTGCCTTTAAGCAGAAAATGCCATTCCCTATATAAGGTACATTATAAAAATATATAATCAATAATATATAACATACAATGTATTATTATTTATTTACATATTTTAATTATCTGGAAAAATTTCTAGCTGTAACATAGTTGTAAATAGGTTTCTAATGATTAATTAGCCTTTAAAATTTAATCTTGGATTAGCAAACACAACATGCCATTGGAACACTGGAGTGATGAGCCTATGAACCCATTTCATGTTATTTTAATGGACAAAATTAGCTTTCCTTTTAAAACAAAAGACATTTCGAAGTGACCCCAAACATTTGAACAGTAGTGTCTACAGTATATAAATATATGTCTAATAACTTGAAGTGTTATCTAGCATTCTATGAAATGTGACACAGAATTATCTGTATCTGGCTTTTTGATCATATTTGTCCTTAATTGTAAATTTCATGCTGTGTGAGACCATTCTTTAATGCTACTACTACTGCTACTGCTACTACTACTACTACTACTAATAATAATAATAATAATAATAATAATAATAATAATGTTTTTTCATTTCGAATATACAACTGTAATGGTTAAAAATATAATAAGATAAATGTTTATTACCACTGATCTGAACAATGGCGATTTTAGGTGATATTTAACATTTAAATGGCTACCATTTTCACACAAAACTCTTTCTTGCATGAATTATTTGTTTTCATTTTCAATAAATTCAATTACATTTTCAACTTAAAATGGAACTTAATGTAAATATTTTTTCAGATGTATCGTGCCATTTTATAACCACGAATGTTTAAATGATTCCATGGTTACTTTGAATTTTTCAACAAAGGGAGCTGAAATTTAATCTATTTGTGAAGTCAAAAGTCAGGTTATTGTAATGTTAGAATCTCGATCATGGCAGCTACTCATTCAAAAACATTACCTAGGTCTCTGATTTTATTTCCCCAAAACCAATCACAATAATCCAATAATGTCGTAATCCAATTAAGGAATAAAGGTATGCACACAGCAGGGGATCTCTCCAAATCTTTAACTCCATTTTGCAGCAATATATGAAAGAGATTGAAATCTGATTAAACAATATAATGGAATGTGCATTAAATCCATATTGGTTTTAAAATAGAAAATGCAAAGGTTATAGAATGTTTTATGGGGCGAACATTTGGATAAAGGTTGTCAGATCTACGTGACAAAGTATATTCTTTTATACACCAATCTTACAAATCTGTTTTTATCTTTTTATTCAACAGTTTCATTATGAAACTGTTTTCCTTGTCTTGGTTATTAATTTTTAACAGTTCTCGATTGTTCTGTTAAAAATGTGCCTCTAAATGTTTACTAGTAAAACGTTCTTTGTCCAGTTTATTTTGCAGCATACAAGAGAAGTCATTTGGGGCATTGAGTAAAGCGATTGCAGTCCTAATGCTGGGATTGGGGACATGGGACAGGAAGATGGAAATCTTCTTCTATATAAAACCCATTGTGCTGAGCCCCATGTGGGTGTTTTCCAAGTCTTTAAGTTGGATCCAAATGTTCACATGCATTGATCTCATACGTAAAGGCTATCAAAAACATTTGTAATATCTTTCCAGTGAACCAGATGAAGACTATCTAAGCTTGTAACAAGAGGAGACTTTGATAGTGAGGTAGTTAGAAAATTGAAAGAAGAATGGGAAACGGACACCAAAAGAGGTGTGCCTTGGATGCTACTATAGACCATTATTCTCTACTGCAAAAATAAAAGTCTGAAACAGTGACTATATCAGGAGTAATATGTTTTGTTTTTTTGGAAAATTGGACTCGCCCTGACTCACCAAATGTTAAATGGCAAAAGTACATGTAAAATTAAGGTTGCAGCACTTCATTGTTTCTCTATAAAAGCACATCTAAAATTCCATAAAAAATCTGCAACTGTTATGGTCCACGAAAACATATATAAATAAATACTATTTTTAGTACTGCAAAGTATATCTTCATCCCAGATGAAATGTTTTTGCTGTTATCACTGTGACAATAGAAAATCTGAATACAGATTGTTCACAAAAAGCCTTTGACCTTGACTGTTCCTTTCATTAGAGCATTTAACCTCTAGTCTTCATTTCCATTTGGTGAATGATGCCCTTTGCTGGGTTTAATGCTCTGTTAGATCTCCTTTCATTTGAAGCTTTTACACCGGGAATTGTCATTCACAACCAAAGAAAGAGTTACAATTGTATTTTCGGCGATAAGTGAACTATTTGCTTTCGTGACCCAACCTTCTGTTTATATTTCTCTTCAGTGTAATTTACATTCATAAAATGCCTTTTCTCATATTTAACATTCTAAATTGTACAGCATGTTTTAACATTTTATAAGATAGAATTGGTGAGATTAAGTTTCTCCACAGGTAAGTACTTCCAGACACGTTATCTGCTATATCATTACAACTTTATCCCATTTGTTACTGTACCATGTAATACAATCCATGCATTATATTCGACATAAAAAGCCGTTCCTGCAGCATCTTGTCATCATTTTGTGAGCTTGTCTTTGAAGCCGTTTCAGATTCAGAACTCTGTGGATAACAGCAAAGGCTCTATTGCACAACACCGTATTATTTACTCAAATGGGGTTAATTGCTGAATAAAAGAATGGATCCTTTCAGTTTACTTTTTTACAATCTTACTCGCCCTGGATATGGAAGACAGGAAAGTCTATGATACATATCAAACTTTCCAATCAGAAAAGAGTCCAGTCGTATTTGAAATCTTAAACTCCATCCAAAATCAGAAAAAGCAGCCACTTGTGTTACTGTTGCTGAAAGAAGAAGAAAAGTGACCTTTTCTATGACACTCTTCATTGTGTAGTGAAAGTACCTGAATGAAGTACAATTTAGAGAACTGAGCAACGCATCCTAACTGTTTTCACATAGTTATATTTAATTTTGCTCCAATGTAATATATATTTTTAGACTTTGGAAACAAAGTTTTTAAGATGATATAGTGTTCAGCAAATGATAATAATTTTTTTCAAGTATCTTCCCTCAGATAAAATCAGGGGACACTGAGAGACTGATCAAATTGTGGTTAATAATGTAGTCACCACCAGGGCCAGCCTTAGGGGTGTGCGACCTACACCATGGCAACAGGGGTGCCTACCTGGGACTTAAAACATTGGGGTTTTTTTTAACTTTATTTAACATCCCCCATATTAAATAAGTTTTTTTTTAACTTTATTTAACACAGAGGATGTTAAATAAAGTTAAAACAAAAAAACCCCACTGTTTTAATTTAAGTCCCGGGCAGGGGCGCCAAGTGGTCGCTTGTGAAGTTTTCAGCAACCACTCGGCTCCCCTCACTCTCTGTGCCGGCGTTTCGTGCTGAGCACCAGAATTATTCTGGCGCTCAGCTGTGAAGCGTGCACCGCGGCAGATCGGGAAGACGGACGCCTCCCGCTCCCACCGCAGGACTCCGGCAACAAGGTAAGTAAGGATAAGGAGGAAGATATAGGGGGGTAGATAGTGAGAAGGGGCATAGGAGGGGGAAGGCAGTGAGAAGGGGCGGGTATGGGGGGCGCCAGAGGAGTAGTCCGCAGAGGGCACCAGAACACTTAAGGCAGTCTCTGGTCACAACTACAAGGAATATGTGATTTAGTCTTAAATAATCATATATTGCTGACACTTATTTTACTAGACTTTTATTTTTAGAACTGCAAATCTCAAGCATTTATATGTGTTTCCCAGAGAAAGTGTCTGAAAATGCACTTTGTATAAATCTGGTGTTTTAGCTGAGCCATCATCTGGTTAATAATCATAAAAAGATGATGGCTCACCAAACTCTCCACGTTTCCCACTGACACAAAGAGCTGATGTCATTTGGATTGTGAATTTAATCTCCATGTTGGTGAGAAGCCTTTGGTTTTGCTAACGCTCCATCTCGATTCTGCCCATTACTTGCCCAAGTCTCTGATGCCTAGCCTTGCTCATGTGTGTGTCTCTGCATCCTTACCAAGTGAGCACCCACTTTCTACCTTCTGTAATGGGTAGATACACTATATGGACAAAAGTATTGGGACACCTGACCATTACACCAACAGGGACTTTTAATGACATCATATTCTAAATACATAGACATTAATATGTAGTTGGTCCCCCCTTTGCTGCTATAACAGATTTTGGAGAGTTTATGTGGGAATTTTTGTAGAGTATGTGTGAGGTTAGGCACTGATATTGGACGAGAAGGCCCGCATATTTATTGATGAAAAAACTGAGGGAATCTGTTGATTTTTGTGCAGAAGAAATCGAAACTAACCAAAGAATATGTGTATTCTAATAATACTAGAATACCAAGAGTTTGGTAAAGTGTGGTCATCAACAAAGAAGGTCCCATATAATCATGAAATGTGATTATGAACCTCCAAAGTGAAAAAAAGGCTGATAAAATATGGATGCAAGTGTTAAGGAAGAGATAAAGACATGAGTCACAAAGCTGCTGCTGTGATTCTTCAAAAGAATGTTTGAGAAAATGCATTGTTTCCTTTTTAATAATATATTTAAACACTTGTAATAACAACTAGATTGTTTTAACCTTGCAAAACTTGCCAATATACTGTCACTGTCAATTTTACTTGAACATATAAAACACACAAAAGACCCTTTCTTGCAAAGAATTCAAGCTGAAATGTTCAAGGCTTATTGGTTAGAGAATTGCAGCTAAAATGAAAGGTTATATTTCAAAGTGAAACCCTGGCAAATAATACTAAATTAACAAGAGCTTTCGAACTTGATATATATTAATAACAATAACAATATAACAGAAAGGCCGTATACTGTTATTTGTTAGAGGGTAGTAATTGAACAAATAACATTCTGGATATGGGATGGCTTTGTCAAAGTGAAGAATAATGAAGCTAGTTCCAATATAAACCATATGTCCCATAAACGCAGCACACTTCCCACTAATTTTAGTACGGGGAATCATATTTTATCATGCGTTGTTAACAATAGAATTTTTAAACAGTTAGGGATGGTTAACCTTAGGTATTTTAGTTTGATTTAGGGAGACCCATTCGTTTTTTTCCTTCATTTTTTGAGTACACGTTTAATTTAGCAAATTTTTCTTTATTGTATTTGTCTTGTACATATATATATATATGTGTATATTTGTAGTAGAGATAAAACTTGCACAAAGCGCCCAGTGGATCTGAATAGATGTAAAACATGCACAAAGTGCCCAGCAGGTCTGAATATGTGTAAAACATGTAAGAAACGCCCAGGGGGTCTGTATAGGTGCCTAGACCCTAAAACGCCCCCTTAGGTAGGTAGGAAAGTGCCCTACCTCTCGGGAAGGAGAAGGACGAGGGCTAGGAGAGAGAGAATATAGACAATGAGGGGAATACAGAAAGTGAACTGAGGGTGGGTGCGGGTGGGAAGAATGCAGATGTAACGAAGGAGGGGATGGTGAAAGGGGGATATAAATACCCCTTAAGACCCCTCCCACAAATACGGGCTGTAAACAGCCTTTATACACACACACACACATATATATATATATATTCCACACACATCTTTCATTGTAAACCCCACACCTTCTTATTTTGGTCCTACCCTCCTCTTTTCCACCATTTCCTCTTTAACCTCCACCTCTTCTTCTCTGTATATTGCGTGGGGCGTGAATACCGAGTACCTACTTTGTTGCTTTGTACACAATTTCAAATGTTGTATCTATTACTTTAAGAGATGGTTTAATTTAAGAGAAGGATTAATTTAAATAAGGAAGATCAGTCATCCATGTCAACTATACTAGAAAGATCACAGATGCTCAAATTGGTTGGATTAGCCCGTGGTCAGTCCATGATGTGTGAGCATGATGTGTGTAACAGTAACTGCACATTCACACATCATTTGCACCATACATACAATGCCATCTTTATGCCCAAACAGCTTAACAGTGCCATATTTGTCCCCAAACAGCTTAGCAGTGCCATGTTTGTCCCCAAACAGCTTAGCAGTGCCATGTTTGTCCCCAAACAGCTTATCAGTGCAATCTTTGTACCAACAAAGCTTATCAGTGCAATCTTTGTATACACGTGACGCTGCCTGTATGAGCTGAGGGTACCTTTCAGTGGCTGTGAAAGTAACTGTTGCCGGTTCTTTACCTGAATACAACCTTTGGAATTCTATATCTTGATGAGTCTGCTTTATCCAGTCCTTTGTGAGTGCAACTGATATTATTAATATTTTTTTGATTTTTTACATATTACACTATTGGTTGTTTTTAGTTTTCTTCCCCATGTTTATGCGCTCCAACATTTCTTGTCCAATCTTTGTATACAAACAGAGTCCTAGTGTCATCTTTATTCTCAGGCAGCTTATCAATGCCACATTTACACATAAAAAGTTTAACAGTTCCATCTTTATCCCTAAAAGCTTAACAATGCCATTTTTGTCCCCACACATCTTAACAGTGCCCTATTTGTCCTCACACAGTTTAACAGTACCATCTTTGTCCCAATATACCGTAACAGTGTCATCTTTGCCCTCAAACAGCTTCCCAGTGCCAACTCTGTCCCCACGGGGCATTACCAACAAAGGTTATTGAGCAGTGCTGGTGCAGCTCACAAAAAGTATTCCGCACTCGAAGATCATCAGACTTCACTGTCTGTGCTTTGGTTTCTCCACTGTCCACGTGATGGCTTTGTAGTGCTCCCCCCTGTTAAGTGCTGCCAAGATAAAGCACTGGGGAGGACATATTGTAGGTTACCTTGAGAAGTTGATACCAGGATGATAAGGCTATAGGCAGATCCAGAAACAAAGCTTTATAGACAGACAGCTGTATCAGTCATTAAGGATAAAGGAGCAGATGGTATAAAAATTGTTTGGCTGTATCCATTGATACACACAAAGAAAAACTAAAATCTAGCTACTTGAACTTGTGTATCTTGTGTTTTCTCCACCCAGGATGATGCTCTTTACTATTAGATTTCCAATTAGGAAAATCCTAAACCCACCTTATTAGTATCAGTATTATTATTACTTTTTTTATTTTATTATTATTATTATTATTGTATTATTATTATGTTTTATGTATATATTGCCAGCAATTTATACAGGGCTTCTTACAATACATAAATATTCAGTGTACATCACAAGACTCGTTTTGACAGATTACGACAAACAGATACATTAGATAGAGAGGGCAATGCTTGGTTGGAATCTAGAGGGAATGGGGCGAGGAAAACATAAAGTGTGGAGAAAGGGGAGAGGTAGTGTGGGGGTTGTACTGGTGACAGGAAATTTTTAGCAACAAAGATGAAATGCTTCTCTGAAGATGTGGGTTTTGAGATTTTGTGGAATGCTGGGAGGGAGGATGAAGGCCGGTGGTGGGAGTTCCAGAGACCACATTGTAAGCTCGCAAGAGCAGGGCCCTCTTGTACCAGTTTGTTATTGTTTGTGATTTTACATTTATCCTACAATGTAAAGTGCTAAAGTGCAAAGGAATAAATGTAATGTAATAAGATATGGGGCAGCATGAGTGAAGTCTTGTAGACAGGAAAAGGAAGAAGGGAGGAGGAGAACATTTGCCATGGAAACATAACATGGAAAGATAGAGTATATGTTTTTACACAACTGCCCCTACAGTAGAACTTTTTGTTTTAGGTTGTTTTCTATAGTTGGCATGGAGAAATCTTTATGCTATGGTTTTGTTTCCAATATTTTTCTTCTTTATTACCCCCTTTTCTTACATTACTGTGAGGATGTTGAAGCTGATTATGATTATTGACCCCAGGAACTCACTTTGTGACCTCCTAAACTGAAATGTTTATATTTTGTTTTGTATCTTGGTGACTGACACATACCCCACTCATATATCCTGTGGTGGATACACATACGTTAAACAAAATGTTACATCAGTAGCTGATAGTCTGCAGCCCTCATTTATCTTCTACAGGAAGAGTAAAAAGCAATGTTTACTCTCTTTTAGACCATGCTTTGTAACTTGTGAAAACTGGAAGTAATTTAGACACAATGGGTAGACTTTAGTTTGCATGATTAATTATAATTCTTTCTTTATTCACTGTTCTAGTATATGCATTTTTCTGTGTATCACTATGTTTTGCAATGAGCAAGTTGATTGGACAGTATGGTAGGATAAACTATTGTCTGTAATCTATATTTCAATGGGAGTGCTTTCCTGCATTAGATTGGCTGTTAAAAGCATGATGAGGGCAGCTGCAGCTCTGTGGCTGTAGCTTCTATCCCCAATAAGTGTTTTTTATTTAAAGAATTCATATGAAAGTCCTCACTGAGTACTTTAATAGACAAATAAAAGCATGTTTTATCTGCAGTGTACTAATAATATCTATGAAATAAAATACATATTTTGCAAATAAAAGTGTGACCAATATATGTGGTGATTCCATTCTTCTAGAGACACTCCTGACATCATACGCTGTTTCATAACAGACTTTATTATCATAACTAGACCCTTCCTTTAAACGTGGCTACATTATATGTAATTGACAGTTAACAATCCACAACAAGGAAAGTGTAGGACATATAAAAACTACAATACCAATTCTGGATAGTTTTTAAGTGCTTTTTAAAATTCAGTTGCTACTCAATAACCCTGAAGGATTAAAAGAAGATGTAAAACTCTTATCTTTGACATGAGTAGGTCAGCGCACAAAATTGAGCTTTTCTTAGCACCATGAATTTTCCTAAAATGTACCAGTAAAGGTTGTGTTTCCCAATAGCTGATTTGAAACTACTTTCTCAATTACTTTCCACAAAAAATGGTGTTCAAAAAAAGCCTATTATATACTAATCATCCGTGGTGCTTCAAATGTGCTACTGTCACTGATCTACAGCTGGGAAAGTTGTCATTACAAGGGATGTTCCACGTGCACAGTCATTTAACTATTTAGTTGTCCCCTGCATCTTATAGCCTTGTATAAATAATGTTTTGTTAGATACTTAAACAGTCCAAATCATCCATAATATAAACTATACAGTTGTCTAGAGAGCCACTTCTTCAGGTAGCCCACTCATGTTCACACTCTGCCCATTTTGGCCTTTTCCCATACAACAATTGCTTACAGCTCACTTCGTTCCTATCAGTGCAACAAGACTATAAAGAGGGCCGGCCCGACAATGGAGCCGACTGGGGCAACTGCTCCAGGCGGCACTTTTGAAGGGGCAGCACTTTTCCGTCCCAAGCCCTTTTTTTTTTTAAAGCGGAAGAGAGAGAGAGAGGCGCCGAGTGGTTTTCGCTTACCAAGTTGTCAGTACCCGCTCGGCGCCTCTCTCTGTCTCCTCTGCGGCGAGTCTCCCTGTTCGGTCCCGGTGCCGGCTTGTAATGCTGAGCGCTGGAAGATGACGTCATTTCCGGCGCTCAGCATTACAAGCCGGCACCGAGACCGAACAGGGAGACTCGACGCAGGACTGCTGAAACGTAAGTACAAGGGGGGTAGAGTAAGGGTAGATAATAGGGAGGGGGAGGTGAGAGTAAGGGTAGATAATGGGAGGCCGGCAGGGACGGAGGGAGAGGAAGGGTAGATAATGGGGGGGCATTTTAAACTTCGCCCGCCCCAGGCGGCATTTTGTCTTGGGCCGGCCCTGACTATAAAATTTCTGACGTCATATTTTATTATGTCTGAGGCGATGCTTGACTTCATATTTAACACAACTTGGGCAAGACATGTAAATAAAAAAAAAAACATAAAATGTACAAAAATATGGGTGGCTTCTTTTCAATCACAGTCTGACATGATCTTACTTAAATGTAGAAAAATATTAGGATTTATTTCTTACAAATTAAACGCTTAAGTCTTTAAATGGTAATGCAAGTCAACATCGGATTGGCATGCCTTGCAGGTGAACATGACAAAGCTGATCTGAGCGTATTTTAAACTACAAATACTGAATTCCAGTAGATTACAATAATGTTTATAATGAACTTGCAATGAACTGGCATATTTGTAGTCTTTGATTTCATTGTGTGTGATGATTGTTCATTTTTGAACCAGATGTGGTCAATGATCTAGCACTGTGTTTATATCTTGGTAAATAACCATAACATTTTAACCTAATTCCTGATAGAATGTCAAAACAGTTTTTTTCTCATTCCTTTATATTATGAAATGTCCCTTTGAAAATACCGTGTAATGGCTAGCAGCTTCATTTTGTGAAATGTATCCATTTCGTAAGAGATTTTGTTCTAGTCTAATCATTCTTTCCTAGTAATCACCTTAATGACAGCAGTGCAAATTTCTAGTAGCTACAGTACGTTGGTATTAATTTAGAATTAGAAAACATACAGCTAGTTAAATTGCATCTAATTTGGGTAAATAATACACAGAATATTGTATTCAGCAGCAATGATTGTACTTTGTTGCCCAAACATATAAAATAAATCTGCCCAAACTAAACAATTAAATTAATGATGAGTTCGTTGGTACAACATAATCAGCTCCATGGTTGGCAATACAGCCAGGTAAAGATAAGATGTAGTGGCAGGCCAAGCAATATGTGATCATACACAATGCCTTGTAAATGTACTCTAAATTATTACAAATTATTTCATATTACTGTATTACAAATGGCGTATTTGCCATTTCACTGTATTATATTTTATTGTAAAATACTGAATCTTCAAATGAATTATTGCATTATTTGTTTTTATTAAGAAAATTATAGCTTAAAACAGCTTAAGATCTTTTGGGGTTAGTAAGTACCAGCTTTGCTAACAGTGTTGGGCGTAATTTTGGTCCATTCTCCTTATTTGATTTGCTCCACGTTCATTGGACATTGGACGTCTTAGATTCTCAATGGAATTGAGATCAGGGAATTGATTGTTTACTGTGACTTATCTCCTTCTTGTTTAATTGATGAGTTTGGATGGACCGCCATTTTTGTCAGTACCTAAGTGGTATGATACAGCTTCTACTTCCTCATTACCGATCAGGCTTTGCTCACTGGGATATCCAAACACTTGAATATTATTTCTACCCTTTATCTATTCATCTGTATTCCTTTATCTCTAAAATGCTCTTTGGTCTTTATATTTCTTCACAACCTCACGAATGTCCCTTAAACACTAGGGGTTTTACAGCAACTTTAATGGTTCACAGGTGGATGTCATTGGTAAAGTATTTGTGTTCTCATTATGGAAATTTCATTCATCTGTGTAAATAGGAGCTTCAAGAGCGCAGGGTTTGAAAACCTATGACATTTTTTCTTACCTTACAATAACTGATTTTGAGTTTCAATTTTTTAACAAAGTATCAAAAAGAACAACATTTCTGTGCACCATTTGTTATTCAGTAATATGAAAGAATCGATAAGGGCTCGGAATTATTGTATAAAATTCTGTCTCTCTTGTGGAGAATTTCCACCTGGACTGCTCAAATATACCGGCCCACTACCAGAAGTCTTTTTTGTGTCTTTTAGTTGTATGTCAACACTAAAGTGTTTATTATATTGCATTATATTGCATCTGGAACCTCTATGTGATCCTTTGTTAAAATTATGTTGATCTGATCTGCTATGTTAATGGATCACATAGATGGGTTCCCCATAGCCCAACTAGTAGCAGCTCTCCAATAAACCAATCAATCTAACAATCGGTTAGAGCAAGCCTGATTTTTATTTTGCCACAACACTCAGAACTTAAATACGGTACAAAAAAGAAAATAAATATTTAGATTACAATCCGAAAGGTAATGTTACATAAACTAATCAAATTAATCAAAAAAGCATAATTTACAAAACCTTGATATTTTATCTTCTTTCATAAATATATTATTTATTTTAACAAATGTTGAATGTAATGCATTTTCCAATATGTTAACAAAAATATATAATTTGTGATAAACATTCCTTATCATCACGATATAATTATTTGAAGAGCCATTTACATTTCTAGCATCGGAGTAAAAATTAGTATTCAAAAATATTGTGCTCTTCTAGTTTTTTTCTTTCCTTAATATTATTTTTTCAGGCAGCTTCATTTTAGCATTTGTATGTGTTCTAACTGCATTATTTTAGCCCAATCTATGAGACAAACAGCCTTTTGCCTTGAGGCAAGCAATAGAATATCTCAGTCTTAATCACCCAGCCTAACACGTTGACTAATAAAGAGAAAAGAGTTTCATTGGACAAGCAGG
>VKOC01000006.1:37672536-37684990 GCA_009364415.1 Spea multiplicata
GTGGCGCCCTGTGCGGTCGCACAGGTCGCACACCCCAAAGGCCGGCCCTGCGTGCCACCAATGCTATATTCTGCCTTGGGATTTTTACATCCCAAGTGCATTATTTTACATTTCTTAATGTTACACTGCAGCTGTCACACTCTTGACCATTCTTCTAATTTACTGAAGTCATTTGACATTTGAGTTGTTCCACCCGGAATGTCTACCGTGTTGCAGACCTTTGTATCATCTGCAAAAAGACATACTTATTTCCAGATATTTAACAATACTATTCTTTAGCATGGTTTCCATTAATTTGCCAACTACTGATGTGAGGCTTACTGGTCTAAAGTTAGCCGTGTCTTCCCCACCACTTTTTTTTCTGCACTGGTACTATGGTTGCAAACTTCCGGTCTTCTGGAACTACTCCTGGCATTAGTGACTGGTTAGATAAACCTGCTAGTGGTTTTGCCAGGACACGTTGAAGCTCCTTTAATATGTTTGTGAGTATACTAAAGTTACCCAAATCTAGGTTCTCCTTATTACTTTGTGTAAGAGTTACCTTTAAGATTTTTTTTTACATAAAGGGCAACCCCCCTCCCTTTCTGCCATCTCTATTCTTTCTATATAACATGCATCCTGGTATGGCAACATCCCAGCCATTTTGCTCATTGTACCAGGGCTCTGTAACGCCACAAAATCCACATTATCACTTGTCACTAATGCAGTAAGTGTAGGGATGGTATTCCTTAAACTAGGGACATTTGTACACATCACCGCCAAGCTATTTTTCAACCTATGAGTCACAACATTTTGTGGTTTAGCTTTTTCTATATCTAAACTGATCCCACCATTCCTTTCCCAACTTTCCAGAGCTAAACCCTGCCCTGAACCTACTCTAGCTACCCCTTTTAATGCTTTCTTCACCCTCCCCCAAACTATACTTTAAAATTTCTTCCAACCCTCCAACCATCTTCTCCCCCAGTACCACAGGCCCTCATATCATATAGTAATGCCACCACAGAAGCCAAATATACATGCAGGCCAGTTACCATTAAATGTCAAATCTACATCTCCAAAGTATATGCAATATGCTAAAGTTGTTTAACATTGTAAACATTTTCTAATTATAATAATAAAAATAAACAAGCTTTAGCCTTAAAAACATTTCTATGAATCATTAAGACTTCAACTTATTTTCTTAAAAATGAACAGGCAACATCACATCTGTTATCTCTATCCATCTGGCACCTCACATTAAACTACATTACTGTCTAAAATCTACAACACATCTATAAACTGTCATTCATGAGATGACGCATGATGCTTTTCACATTAACCTTTCTACATTTTCAGTCATACTACATTTCTTATATTGCCCAAAACAGAGCTTGTGTCACATAAGTGTAGGGATCAGTACTCTTAATTACAATGGATCAGGCCCAACTGGTTGTTGGGCAACCTGGGTAAATGCCTGGGTGCCATAAAGTGGACCTTTAACTCTTGGAACAGTGTCCCCAGGCCAAGTTGCGCCGTCAGGAGGGCCGTGCGAGTGAGTCTATTGGTCGCCTGCAGGGGCCTCCTCTGGCAATTGGTAGATAAGGTAGACTAGATGAGGAAGGGACCAGAGAGATTAGTAAATAAAGACGAACGCGAAGATTCTTCGTGTTGTGTGTCTTCATCTTCGTATACGTTTTGCACCCGCTATGTTTGTATGTTCGGTCTTCGGACAGAATGAAAATGCACCCTTCGTGTTCGTTTTCATGCAAGTTCATGTATGTTTCATATAATACTAAATTGTTCCCCTTTAACATCTCCATCTGAAATCTCAAAACTTCCAGTATTTGCTCGATTTAGACGACCCTCCAAAAATCTGAATATTAATTTATTAAAAAAAAGAAAATGCCTGAATACAAAGACAACCCTATAGGAAAAAAAGTTTACCATAAATGTTAATTCATGTAAAACATTTGAACATTTTTTTTTTTAATAAAACTATGATTGAGAAAAATATTTTGTTTTTATTTCCTTTTCTTTTCAACCTGCCCCCCCCAGTTATGCAGACCTTCCCCAGCTGTCAGAGATCACGGGGAACTCTTATCTCTGACAGCCGGGGAAGGTCTGCGCGATGGAAGCAGACAACCCCCGCTGCTAACCGCACCTCCTCCCAGCTGCAGCGGAAGTTGTATACGCGAATCGCGTAGAGCTCTACACACTGCCTGGTGTAAGTGCATACCTACCATATTGGTAAATTAAATACAACTGTAAGTCTTGAGTTTAGCTATTCATTTTGGCACCTATTCTGTCTGCTGCAGCTTCTACACAAACACAAGGACTAAATAAATGTGCAAATGTAATATGCAGAATCTAACAAACTAAATATGCAGAATGTAGCTGTGTACTTGTTATGAAGGGTCTTTCTTTAAAGGTAGGCAACAGTTTGCTGTAAGAAAAAGAAAAAAACAGGTAACATTTCATTAAAATCTGATGTTCCCTGCTGCTTTTTTGAATCCATTCTATTTCTGGTTTTCATTACCAAGCTCCCCTGCTAAATATTTCCAGATCATTAAGATTTAGATAAGACATGCTATAGAACTTAAAACGTTACTCATTTTGACATTTAAAGTATTTATTGTTACAATGAAAGTAATGCTTCAACTTGGTTATATTTACCCTGAAGGACTTTGTAAATGCTACAGTAAACGCAGAGCCAGGGATATCGTAATGCTTCTGCATTAGACATATTTCCAGCAATCACTTTAATGAGAATTGGTGGCTTATTAATTATGTGTCAAAACTGCACAATTCTGAATCAAGAGATTGTGACGCAACCATTTCCAGCTAAAAGAGTTACTATAATGAAGAACTGCTTGTTCTGTTTTACATTGTTTTGTTTATTTTTTGCGACCCTTTTTTTTTTCTTAAAAAATACAATATAAGACAAATTACAAGTCAGATTATGGTACATGATACATTGTAGTATATCATGGACAAAGCATGTATAACCACAAAAATATTTATATTGGCTGGGATTAATACAACAGTTATATGAAGGAAAATATACATACGCAATTATTAAATACTGATCTGATTTCATAGAAAGAAAAAATACAAATAAAAAATTAAGACACAAATCGAATCAAGAATTAAATTTACACTAATTGATCTAAGTCTCAGCAGTGAAGCAGCGGGCACCGCAGCAGAACGGTAAGCCCGTGCTTCCATCGCTGGACCTAAAGGTGAGATGATTGACAGTGAGTAGGGGGAGGGAGAGGGGTTAGAAAGTGATAAGGGAGGGAGAGGGGGTAGAAAGTGATGAGAGGGAGAGGGGGTAGATATTGAGGAAGAAGGTAGTAAGAATATTGAAATAAGTAAAGAGTGTGAATTAATGTGTGGATGAATTGTCTGAATGAGGGAGAGCATTAGTGAGTAACTGTAAAAGTGTTTGTGTGTATGATAGATGTATAATTGTGGAAGGGCAAAGATGGCACTAGCAGGGTGTATATGGGACAAAGAAGGCACAGGCCGGACTGTTTGGGGACAAAGTTGACTTGTGCTGGGTTATTTGGGGACAAAGATGGGAAATCTTATGTGTGTGATCTGGGTGCTGGTCAGGTTCTATGTGGGCAGAGTAGACACCAGGGCTGGCTTTGGGTTGTGCATTAAGGGGATTAAAAGGCATATCATGGGGCAGAGTGGCATATAGGGGGTATAAGGCATTTCTGGAGGCAGAATGGCATATAGAGGGTTAAAAGGCATTTCTGGAGGCAGATTGGCATATAGAGGGATACGTGTAAATTTTACATGTAAATTTAAGATCTGTTATTTTTGTTTTTTGAAAATAAAACTTTGTTAGTTTCAAAAAACATCCTGGCTCCTAACTTCTTTAGCTGGCTCCTAGATTCAAAACAAATTTGTCAAGCCCTGACCTATGGTATAGAGCCAGTCACATGCGCTAATAATAAAAGCCCACATTCTCAGGATATCACATATGTATCATGCTTCCTGCATCCTTCTAGGCGTAAATATGAACAGAAAGACAAGAGGAGGCAGCTTAGTGTAGAATCCTTACTTTGATCAGCATACATTGCATGACTTCAGACATTGGTTGCTAAAGGGCTGGGCACCTAGGTATGGTGAACTTTTATGTATGTTTACAGTATAACAAACTACAAAAAGTACAATAGTCATAGAGACAAAATGATTGTGACAATAGGTATGAATGTTACCTACCAGACATCTTGGCCTCTTCCACACAGCAGCATAAATAGGACAAATAATATTAGTAAAAAATAAGGAATTTCACTTTTTGTGTTTGTTAAATTATGTGTCTAGCTACAGTTCTTTGGTTTTTACTCCTGCCCTGAATGAAGAAGAAGCCAATTTTTAATCATTCAAGAGATGGAGTTCTTGTAATTTTTCAAGTTTTTAATATTCCAGTAGGAAATGTTACCTATCTTCAGTACTTTTCACTTACCTATCTTCAGTAACGTTTCTTTAGTACCAAGACTGATTTGCTGTCTCTCTGTGGGTTCAGTGCTATGTATCCTTGGAGGTTAGAGGTTATAACTTTTATCTGTATAGTACAGATTTGTTAAATCTAGGAGAGCTTGCATATAGACTCTCATTATTGTATCCCTTACATTATAGCTCCAGCTTCTTTAGTTATGGTGCAACACAAAGTATTTTATAAAATCATCTTCTAAAATAATAATAATTTTAGTCTATGGTTACACAAATCATAGTAATCAAAATACAATCCACATGGATACATAATAAAAAAAACGTGATATTTATAACAAATGTGTCTGTTTTACAAAATGTTAGCAACTCATTTACTCTTTAGAAGTAATATATGTACAAGATGTGTTTTGTGGATTATATCCAATTTTAGGGAGCATCTGTCTGGCTCATTGTGAAACAGCATTACACAGCTGGGGACTCCTATTGAACTATATCCACAGGGCTTTCTAAGTAATAACCAACACTGAATATTGTTGTTATCTTGCTAATAAAGAGATTATGGTGTTAAATTGAATAATTGCTACATTTGTCCCAGAAAAGTACCCATAGTAGAAAATTGTACAGATGTTTTCCAGTACACTGTATTTATATAGACAGTTTTCTTTGATTTGATCTGTATGATCCCTGTTACGATCCCTGTGTCCTGTGGACACCCCTGGTACACGAACAAGACTATTTTTGAAACATATAGGTATGTTTATAAAAAGACAGGAAAATGGAAAAACAAGTAAAATTTCATAAACCTTTATACATTTGAAATATTTCAATTTGGACCAGAAGCCATAATTAAATTGTTTTTCTGCTCAATTTGCAACCAACCTGAATGAATTGAATTGAGGACTTGGAACTATGTTAACCTCAATTCCTGGATGCTTATTGTTTATATATGTTACTGTGAAAGACCGAAATCTGGAGAATGTCGACATTCACCGGGGAATGTCGACATTCACATAGTCGCTTGGTGTATGTCCGAAATATTTGCTAAATACCCTTATTTCTCACTTACACCGGCCAATGTCGACATTCACCAAGTACTAATGGTGAATGTCCGAGAGGAGTGACCAAGAACTTAAAACAAACAGCACATTTTCAATAAGAAAAGAAAACTATCATATTAATAATGAAAGGATTCAATTATGTGATTAGAAACTTATTTATTGCAACAACTGAAACTATTATGACATTTTGAATTACACAGAAGTCCCTTGCTTTTGCAACAAGGATTCAATTATGTGATTAGAAACTTATTTATTGCAACAACTGAAACTATTATGACATTTTGAATTACACAGAAGTCCCTTGCTTTTGCAACTGCATTTATTTGTGGAACACTTCCTTTTGCAATGACAGCGTGTATAGCCTTGCCCGCCGCTTCTCGAATTAGCTGCAGCTGCTTCTCTCAGCGAAATTTCTTGAGCCGAAATCTCATTTATGGAAAGTAACTTTTCTTTACAAATTACGAACTGGTTACGTGTGTAAAGCTGCTTGAGGGTACCATTTTTATTTGCCAGTTTATAGAAGTCGGAGTCTTCTATCCCAACAACAACCGCTAACACATTTCGGCTATCTGTACGACCACGGTCGACATCAGGCACTTGTATTCGTACACTATCGCCAATTTGAGCAGGAGGAAATTTTTTTTGTGAGGTGCGTAACATTTTGTTTGCTTGCAGTACAAGATTCTCTTTCGCGGCCGCTCTTTTTATTGAAATTAACTCGTGTTTTCCAGTTAGAGCTTGATGTGGAAACGTAGTAGAATGCAGGTCCTCTTCAATATTTTTCCTTGAAATATGGTTTTCCGAATGACCACCGCACAAATTTTTTTCAGAAGTATCAACAGTTTCTTCATGGTGTTTTTCGGTTTCACAAGTATTGGCAATTTCTTCGAGTTGTTCTTCGGTTTCAATATTTGCGATTAGTTCGCTAGGCAAAAAAGACGATGCTATGCCTCTTTTAGCCTTAACGCCAAACATGGCTTCATAAGGACTTTGGCGTATTCCTTCGTGGTATGTAGTGTTCTTGGCAAATTGTACAAAGGGTAAACCATCTGACCATTTATTTGTATCGTTTTCGTTCATCCATGCGGATAGCATATTCTGTATATCTTGATTGGCCCTTTCAACTGAGCCTTGTGTTTGACTGTGACGAGGCTTTCCATGGACTATCTTAACATCTTTCCACATAGCGCATAGTTCGGATATGACTTGATTACTGAATTCTCTACCATTATCTGATTGCAATATTGCTGGAGCACCAAATGTTAAAAATATTGAAAGAACGTGATGCGCTACTTCTTCAGCTCTCTTAGTTTTCAAAGGTCGTAGCTGGACAAACTTAGTTAAATGATCTTGGTAAACCATTATGAATTTATATTCGCCATCGCTGTTTGACTGTAGATCTATCAGATCAACTTGACATCTTGAGTTTAACTCAGAACTGACCATTGGTTTCACAACAATACCTTTCTTAGGTGCACTGTGTTTCATTTGACACTGTTTGCATAAATTTAAATACAACATGACAACTTCATACGTTACATTTTTGTATTTAACTTGCAATTCTTTCAGCATACGTGTTCTTCCTCCGTGGCCTATTCTGGTGTGAGTTTCATATAGTATACTGAACAATTCCTCATTGGTAACATAATACTGGATATTCGTGTCTCCTTGTTTTAATGGTACAATTAACTTCTCTTCATCATTAATTTTTAAAACATCAAAACGTTTTAATCGTCTGTAATCCAAAGGTGTATTGCACTTAGTTTTAGCAGAAACCACTTCAGAAAGTATTTTAGAGTACTTTTCTTGAGAAAAATAAAAACAATTGTCTTCTCGTTTTTCCGCAATTAATGCATTTAACTTTTCAATAAAAAGATCACGATTCACTGCGGTATCCATTGATTATAAATAAGGGTGAAACGTTACTCGCACCATCAAACGTTGCATACGGACTTGCATTTGGATTTGGCGGGAGACAGCCAGTCGCCTATTTGTCTCCTCTCTTTTTGACCTCCACCAGAGCATATCTGTGATTGTCGACATACACCGGTGAGGGTCCGAATGTAATATCATGACATGAAATATTCGATCTTTCACCGACGTATTTGGTATGTGTCGACATTCACCGGTGAAAGTCGACATTCACCAATTTCGGTCTTTCACAGTAACATATATACATTTTCATTAGCTTGCGTATACAAATGCCAGCCACAATCAGCAACGTTCTTCAATGATATAAAATCATCAGTTACAAAATACAGAGGCAGGAAAATTATTGCATTAATATGAAATCAACATTTTCTGTAGTAAAATTAGATAGAATCTTATGTATTTCTAGCCGGTCAACAATGTGCTGACAATCTCATCATTGTGTTAACATTACTAGTGCTGAAGGGTTATATGATGGATTCTCTCATTTATGAAGTTCCATTGGCAGTCAAGAATAATTGAATGCATGTGTTATTTTTTCCCCTGAAATCATATAAACATATAGTCAGAGAAACTTGCATATTTTGCCTTTTCAACACATGCGAAGGTGTGTCACTTAAGACAAGTTTTTATGCGGTCTGGAAACTGACAGAAATACCGTCAAGAATGTTGAACTTCACTGTCTACACATGCTAATTAAATCGGATTTGTTGCCAGCATGGCCATAGCAATGGAGAATATGAAAAAGGTTTGAAAGAAAGGAATGACAAGTCGTACTGAATTTACCATTGGGAAATGTTGGCTCATACATAGAATGTAGTGGAACTAGGGGGTAATTCTGCCATCAGACCTCACACCTGCATTTCTGGATCTGCAAACAAAAAAATCTGCAAAGCCAAATGAACTTTACACCATGAGGACCCCCCCAGCAAAGTGTGTATTATATTATATTATAGGCAATATCAAGCATTATAGTGACTATTTACTGCGGCTTTGTTGTAAAAGTGCCAATGTGTCAGCATGGAGTGACCTTATTTGAGGCCATATATATATATATATATACCCTGGTGGAACTTAAACAAGCTATGGGATTTTAAATATAAAGTGTGAAGGATGAAACCTGAAAAGCCATTTTGTTGTTCCTCTCTGAGAATGTTTTTGCCAGATTTTGCACAGATGGAACATTAAAATAACTTCCGGCTACCACTAATATTTATCTACAAATACAAATACAATAATAAATTATGTAAATAATGAATGAGGTCTGTTATTGGTTTTATTCTGTATGATAATCATATTATCATTATGCTTGATATTACCGTATTTGCTCGATTATAAGACAAGGTTTTTTTCAGAGCAAATGCTCTGAAAAATACCCCTCGTCTTCTAATCGGGGTCGTCTTCTAATCAGACCTCAAATAGAGGTCTGATTATGAGACTAAGATCCAGATCCCCCCAGGTAACTGAACGCTCTTCAAATGTATTGTTAATGAAACTGCAGGTTCTGCGGTATTTGGCCTTAGATGAAGGTGTGTTCAGTGTGTGAGATATGATATTGGTCTTGAACTATGTACTGTATGTGATATGCAGTTCATCATATACTTCTGTGTGCATCATTACTTTATTTACCTGTGTGTTTTATGTTTTGATTTTAAAATTCCGCTTCTGGGTATATATATATATAAACAAAAGAAGAAAAACCAAAAAATCTCACGTGCAATAAAATATATATATGTAACCTCCCTCAGGACAGCAGCTTCCAAGAAAACACTCTTCCTTAATGTGCATACATAACCCAGCGACGTGACATGGAGCGCATATACATGAGGGGAGAAAAATAAAAACACAATAGTGTAATAAATTCAACCAAACTAATAAAAATAAATGTGTATGAACCACTCACAAGTGGACTGGAATAACGAGCTCATCAATAGACCCAAACGAGAATGATCTTGATAGCTGTAGAGACAGAGACAAAACCCAAATGGTGCAGAATCTTCTGGAATCAACAATAGAAGTAAAAAAATGCACTTACAATTGAAGTGGCACCACTCTAACTAGAGTATACAAATGCGTATAGACAACCATGGATTGAAGTGTGGAAAAAGACTCAATCAGAAATGTAAAAACGAAATCCGGTTTATTAGTATGTAGTCCCTCGACGCGTTTCGCCGATCGTACGTCGGCTTCTTCAGGAGCAGTAAAATATAAGGTAAAATGCTTTAAAATCAAACAAAAAATAAAAAATATTTTTTTACTTCTATTGTTGATTCCAGAAGATTCTGCACCATTTGGGTTTTGTCTCTGTCTCTACAGCTATCAAGATCATTCTCGTTTGGGTCTATTGATGAGCTCGTTATTCCAGTCCACTTGTGAGTGGTTCATACACATTTATTTTTATTAGTGTGGTTGAATTTATTACACTATTGTGTTTTTATTTTTCTCCCCTCATGTATATGCGCTCCATGTCACGTCGCTGGGTTATATATATATATATAATGCAGACATGGCATACTGTGACATTGTGATGTCTGGTAATAATGTGACCTTGGCGGCCACCAACATGTATGGTTTCTCTCTTCATATCCTGTAGTACTGTATGACATCAGATCCACCCCTTCAAATATTATCTTTTTACACAAAAAGCATGGGTGTAGGGTCTCACATGAGTCTCTGCTTTTAGCTATTACTGATTTTGTAATAGATGTCCTGTGTGCTGTCTTGAGGAATGAAGCTCCACACATCTCAAGGTTATCTTGAGCCGACTGCACCTGTCAATCTGCAAAAAAGGCAGACTGCTCTACTTGTCTGGTGCAAGTTTGTAACACTGTGTGCCCTCTGGATTTTTGCTTTTGACATTCATTTAAATTACTGCCACCTAGTGGTAACATGAATTTATCAGCGTAAGATCCAGCCAAATGCTTCTTTGTGATTATTAAAAAGACTTCCTGGCATAAGATAAATACTAGATATTATTTATTTATTTTGGACTTTTGCAGCCCTAGGGTATTGTATTATTTGGCCTTAAATTTTCTGCTTGTCTCCAACTCAATTTGAAAGTTATTGAGCCAAAAGTCATATATAATCTAGCTATTCCCTTTTAAGGCTTTTCATCTAGATTAAGCACTACTCTCACTAATGTGAGATTTTAAATGTTCCTTTTGTCTGTTACAATTATTCTATTGTGTATTAATCAAAACATTATTTACTATTTCATGTCATATTTTGTGTATTGCATTAGATACATTGAATACAGTATCAATTACTAGTTAAATACAGGTCTTAGTGCCTAATAAAAATGCCTATGTCTTGTACCCAATTTATGATATAAATCCTCGTCTTGTGTGTAGATCTTCTTATATAATATGTAACCTTGGCCTTTATGGAAGGCTGTCATCATTGTCAGTAATGTGATCATCTGGTAAAGCTAAAAAAGTCCTGTTTGTAAAATGAAATCCTTTCCTTCATAGACTTTCATCAGCCAAAGTTTCAAACTGTGTAATTATGACCGAGTCATTCTATTGTTTACCACAAGGTAATATGATAATGATATAAAGTAGAAGGTATTGCAGCAAGTGTCCTTACAACAGGTATGAGGGGAGTACTTCTATATCCTTAATAGGGGAGTTAATTCCACAGGGAATCTAAATGAAGATTTATTGTGATAATTCTGCAGTTAATTGTATTCAAAGCCTATGCAACACCCAAACAATGTGACAAAACAAACAGTAGTTTTATGCGTTTTCCGCTTGAATTTGGTGGTTACTAATAAACCCAAATGAGTAAGCACCAGATTAAGGCACAAAACATGTAAAGCCACTGTTTGCTTTGCATCATGTATACCTCCCCAAAAGGATGTGTTCATAGTTTGTCAATATTCCTGATAGTGGGTTGAACATACTGATACACTTTCATTTATAAAAAAAGTTTCATTCTATATCTAAAGATCACCAAAATGTATTGACAATTCCTAAAGGAATAGTAAATCACTAATTTACACACAAATTTCCATTACGTTCCTGAATTTTCATCGCATAAAATACATTCATGCTGTGTTAGGGGATCACAATTTATAAATCATGTCTGATTGTCACTTCTTATCAATTTATAAACATCTACATTTATGAGTTACATTTATTACTTTAAATCAAAAAGTATGATTTTAAACATTACAATGATTTACTCTATACATACTGTGAACCGTACTTTGAACCAACCTATTCTTATACCATCAAGATGACAAGCTTCATTCATACACAGTGTGAATCATCAAAGGAATTGAGCATATACAAAAAGTTTTCATTAATATACAAATAATTCTCATTCATGTATCTGCGCAAGAACTAGTCCAGTGCTGAGGTGTTATAAGTATATATATATATATATATATATATATATTATACACACACAGAAAAGCCATAACATTATGACCACCTGCCTAATATTGTGTATCGTTTAAGTCCTGCGAGGTGGGGCCTCCATGGACGCATCCTGGTGTTCTTCAGGTAAGGCACACACCTGTGCATCCATGTGATGTAAAAGAAAACATGATCAGACCAGGCAACCTTCTTTCATTGCTCCATCGTCCAGTTCTTCTGCTCACGTGCCCATTGTAGGCACTTTCGGCAGTGGACAGGGGTCAGCATGGGCATCCTAACTGGTCTGCAACAAACTGTGATGCACTGTGTGTTCTGACACCTTTCTATCAGACCCTACATTAACTTTTCCAGCAGTTTCAGGTAAAGTAGCTCGTCTGTTGGATTTGACCACATGTGTCAGCCTCCCCCCCCACCTGCATCAATGATCCTTGGCTTACCATGACCCTGTCGCCGGTCTACCACTTTTCCTTCCTTGGACTGACCTCTACAGACCGAGAAAACCCCACAAGAGCTGCAGTTTTGGAGATGCTCTGACCCAGTGGTCTAGCCATAACAATTTGGCCCTTTTTAAAGTTGCTCATATCCTTACACTTGCCCATTTTCCTGCTTCTAACACATCATATCCCACCCAATGACAGGTGCCAT
>VKOC01000006.1:37693153-37723224 GCA_009364415.1 Spea multiplicata
TCTTTAGAGATTATTTCAGATGGGTCCCTCACAAGTCATGTATAATCAGAGGCATATTTACCTAGGATGGTGCCCTAGGCCTGACCCAAGCCAGTGCCCCCAGCCTACCCATCCACAACTACCATTCTCACTGCAGAGCACAATAAATTTTAAAGTGAAAACTGGAATGGATAATTAACTTATTGTGTCAGAGATGAGAGCCTTTTAAGAGTCCCGTCATTTGTTATGCTTTTTCATACGTCACAAGCGTTCCAGTTTTCACATGACTTTTCAGGGAACAGTTCCCATTGTCCTGCAGAGGGGATCATGGGGTGGTTGAGGACATCTTCTGATCTCTTCTGACCAGCTTGGGGAGCGGTAAAACCAGAAGAGGTCAGAGCTGTGCCACACAACCCTCCACATTTGCAGATGAGTGAAGCTCTTTGAGTATGGTAGGCAGATGACTGCACCTCCAGCTTTACCCACTCTCGCCAATGGCCCTAACCAGCACCTCCTCTGCCCACATCCCCAACACAGGCGTCCCAATTTGGAAGCCTGAAACGGTTCGGGTATGCTTTAGAATTTCCTTGCACCCTTCACTAAAATTTATTGCAGATAATCCTTTCCACTTTTTACTGTAATGGAACCACCCTCTGAATTTGCAACAACCCTCTGAATTTGCAACAATAGGTGGAAATGTGTTGTAAGCTTTGACCTCTTCATGTAAATCTCTGCGGCTGAACTAGATCACAGGAAATTACCTTTTGTTTCCTATAAAATATGTGCTGAGAATGACACTGTCCCATTGTTTGCACTTACAATGATGTTGTGTTTGCCATAGTAAGGCAATGTATTTGTACAATGACAACACCGCACCATAATTTGAGCAGGACATCTGACCCAGCAGTTCATTCATAGTTTGCATCTATGGTTTATTTTTAATGTTTCCAAACCTCATTTTGGAAACACAAAGATGATTAAATCCAACAGGACACAGGAACAGTTTTACGTACATTTTACGTCAATCGGTGGGGTCTGTCAGACGAAGCATTAAAAATGCAAACAGCCTACAGGTTTCTGTATTTAAATATGAGAGCACTAGGCAAGAAAATAAGGATTTATGAAATGCATAGTATACTAAGAGAGATACATTTCTATTTTATTTTATTGTGTATTAGCAAGTAACTTTTACAAAAAAATTACAACCTATGAAGTGTCTTATTTTAGTTTTAATAATTATATTTCTTCTAAGCGTGCAAGTGCTAGACACTTACTATGTGGGAAAATGTGGTGCAACGAATGGAGGTATGATCAGGGAAATCCGATTTGCTGCTCAACTGGTTATTGCATAACTTTTATCACCTACTTTTGTGTAATTTATAGAAGAATCAGTATCTTTCATCATCTATCTGTGGTCATATCATTGTCTGAAGGTGGGTGAACTGGTATTCGTATTGAAATGTTTCTACTTAAAAGCACATTAAAAGCAAATGATTGTTATCTGAAACAACTACTTTGCATACGGAGAGTATTAAAAATTGAAATGGGGCCATGAAGTGTGCTAGCTGTGAAAGTGCCCTGCTGCTAATTACATCATGCTTGTGTAGATTAATACATCATTCAATGATCGCTCAACCTGTCTGCCAGTTACATCAGACAGCAGCCCCGTGTCATCTTTACCCAAAAGCATCTGAAAAGGAAGCAGACATCATCAGCAAGTGCCAAAGCAGCCAAGCGTAGAACCTCTTAGAAATGCAAATCTAAAATAGCTAATGTCTGGATACAAACACAAATTCTGTGATGTATACCGTAGGATATAATATATATAACACAGTTGTATATATATTGTGCAGACATGAGTGTATGAACAAACGAAAATGTGTTGTGTATGCAAGCTATAACAGAAACTCTGGTATTTTCTAATGTTAAACATTTCATTACCCTCGATCACATTTGACGGGAAGCTGCTCTGTGGATCTAACACCCCCTCAGTAAAGAAAAACATGACATACCACCTAGGGAAAAATGTAATTGTTTCCCTTACTTGTGGTAAGATAAATACATTATATATATATATATATATTATATATATATATATATATATATATATAATCAAGTGGAAAAGTTGCACTGCAAATAATGTGTACTAACCCCAGTGCTCAAAGGGTTAATGGAAGAACAGTTCTTGCATGAATTGTATACTTCGCTAAAAATGGAAAGCTGCTTGCTAAAATGTTTTGCTTCCTATTCCTTGTGAATGGTCCTTCCTTTTAACCCTTTATGCTCTCTGTATTTACACAGATTAAACCCTGTGAACTTCCTTCATGAAAACAATCATTAGCTGTGGCAGTAGCAATCTCATAGCGCTACCAAACAGCACTCCCAACCTGAGAATTCACTAAGGAATATTGTCATGTTTTTTACGACAATATACGGATTCACCTGTACGAGGAAAATGATTGCATGTTTTGTTTTTTCTCGTTTATTTAATGATAGCTCCAACTTAATGATGTAGAAGGTGCCCTAAGAAACCGGCATAGCCTCAAAAGGACGCATTACAAGGTGCTGTGAACGTTTAAGACCCGGGGCTGCCGCAATATAATGTAATATCCTGGGGCTCCAGGATATGGCAGCCACGGAGGGGGTGCTGCCCTCGTTCAACCCTAGGGCAAGGCCAAAGTAAAATATTTCAACTAAAATATAACATTATGATGTAATGGCTATAAATAGAATTACTATTTTGGAGCTTCTTGATCCAAGGAGGAATCCGATTGCCTTTTAGAGTCAAGAAGGGATTTCTCCCCCTGATGGCAGAATTCAAATTAGCTTAATTAGGGTTTTTTGCCTTCTTATGGATCAAGAGTAGGAAGGTTAGGTAGAAGGATTGAAGTTGATGGACTTTTTTCAACCTTTTGTGCTATGTAACTCTATGACATTGTTTTTTCATTTTTTTTCCTACTAATTATTCTATAAACCATTTAGACTTAGTCAAGTAACATTGAAAGGAACTGTACAGGAAATGCTACATTGATCGTTTTTTTCTAACCATGAGGCAATCCGGAATAATTAACAGTCCAGGTAGTAATTAAGGACACACGTCAGGGGAGGAATCAATGCCACTTCAGAAAAGTTTATTCAAAGATTAATAAACATATTCATCAACCTATTGTGCAATGATATTTGCATACTTAACACAAAAATAGTGCAGCACAACGTTCAGTTTCATGATAGTGAATATTAGCAGAAAATTATATGTTTTTAATTGCTAGATTTTCAGAATTGACGTCTCTGCGTGACTCAGATTTTATGTCCTCCCAATAACTCACATCAGGAGCTTCTAATTATAACAAGCTCAGTTTGGCAACACCTTGTTCTATTGATTTTTGAGACACAGGAACAAATGAAATACATCAAGTCGTCCATAAACCGCATCTGCCAGTAAGAAAGAAATGTTAAATGGGGACTTTTTTGTTTTCTGTAAATGTCATATTTCTATTGTTGGTGGGGTACCTAGCAACATGTACTAAGTAGAAGCAGGAAAGCAAGAATACTTGCATACACCGATCAGCCATAACATTATGACCGCTGACAGGTGAAGTGAGTAACACGGATAATCTTGTTATCATGGCACCTATCGGGGGGGGGGGATAGATTAAAGCAAATAAACATTTCATCCTCAAAGTTGATGTGTTAGAAGCAGGAAAAATGGGCGAGCGTAAGGATCTGAGCGACTTTGACAAGAACCAAGTTGTGATGACTAAATGACGGGTCAGAGCATTTCCGAAACTGGAGCTCTTGTGGGGTGTTCCCGGTCTGCAGTGGTCATTACCTATCAAAAGTGATCCAAGGAAGTAAAAGAGGTGAAGCGGCAACAGGGTCATGGGCGGCCAAGGCTCACTGATGCATGTGGGGGTGGAGGCTGGTCTGTGTGCTCATATCCAACAGACAATCTACTCTAGCTAATACTGCTGAAAATGTTAATGCTGGTTCTAAACACACAGTGCATGGCAGTTTGTTGTGTATGGGTGTGTGTAGCCACAGACCAGTCAGGGTACCCATGCTGATCCATGTTCACTGCCAAAAGTGCCTACAATGGGCACGTGAACATAAAAACTGGACCACAGAACAATGGAAGAAGGTGGCCTGGTCTGATGAATCATGTTTTCTTTTACATCATGTGGATGTTTGCTTGCCTGGATAACACATGGCACCAGCATGTATCCATGGAGGCCGCACCTCGCAACTTACAAGACTTAAAGGATCTGCTGCTAACGTCTTGGTATCGGATACCACAGCACACCTTCAGAAGTTGAGAGGATCCCATGCCTCAATGGGACGGGGCTGTTTTGGCAGCAAATGGGGGACCTACACAATATTAGGCAGGTGGTCATAATGTTATGGCTTATCGGTGTACGGTCTTAGTTCCAGTTTTCCTGGTGTGATTTATAGGCAGTACCTCCATTGTTCACAAGAGTTGTGTGTTGCCCTCATACCAACAAATGAGCGGGTGCACAACTAGAGGAAATGAAAGAGTTTCAGCTGACAGGAACAGACTTCACGCTTGACATGTTTCGTATTTAAAGGCTGTAACCTTACCGTTGAATCAGCCTGCGTTAGATTAAGAACGGATGTGTAAAACGCTTCAAGTGTGAAGTCTGATTCTGTCAGCTGAAGCTGTCTATTTCTGCTGTCCAAGGACAGGAACAAAGCGTTTTGATTTTACCCTGTTCATTGCCGTAGTGGTTTCCGCTTCTTTTGGACGTGCACCCACTCGTTTGTTGGTCTGATGGCAACACGCAACTGTTGGGGGGAGTGAGTCCGATTGCGCTGTGGCCCCCACATTGCATTGGTGCCTTGGCGGCTGGAGCGCATCCAAGATTTGTGTGAGCTTGTGTGTTGCCCTCCCTAGCCAGACTGCGGACTCGAAGGGCAGTTACTAGCTTGGGATGTACTGTACATGAGTCCAAATTGTTGTTGCTAATAAAAATGCATTTTGCTATTTTTGTGACATGTAACTTAAGTATGGATGTTGAATGACATCTGTTTCCTAAATAAACAAAATATACAAGTGAAACAATGAAATATATAGAGGTTATGGATGGAGATCCATAAGAGTAACTACATTACATCAGCATATATTAAATGGTATATCTAACCATTATGACCATCAGTGGTCATATCGGTTGCATCAATAACCTTCCTCTCTCCTGTATTATTCTGTGGAATTTATTCATTAGAGAAATGCAATCATATCAGACATTTTACTTTATTTTGGGGGGGGTTTATTATCTCATCTTGTTAATTACCTTGAACGTGTAGCCATATGAACAATCTCCAGATCACTGCAGCCTTGGTAAATATTCCTTTAATTATAGTTGCCAACTTATTTCTGAATATTCTCTGGTACTAAAGTTTGTACAATGTATATACTAACACAATGGAGTCATTCCATGAATCATTGTGAATCATGGCTGTGATTAATTGATCCATTTCTGTGAGAACATGCATTATACATACTTCTGGGGAGCAGCATGAAAAGTATATTTGTCCTGGAAAAAACAGAATACTATGATATTATAATATACTATACCCACGCATCTACCAACAAAGGAATATTAAAAGGACAGGGTTCATTATGGGCATCTTATATCCTATGTATTGGTGCATGGTATGCATACCTGGGAACTTCCAGGCTCTGGCTACCTAATGATGTTGTGGGTAGACCTAGGCCCAAAATGCTTTACATTTGTATGGGGGTGGGATGGAGAAATGGGTGGGTTGTGTGGCATGCCTGTATGCCATGATCTGGAGAGTTTGGGTTGTGACCTACAGAAGATGGTATATGAATACTATGTACCTTTCTTTAGAAGGGTGCCACTTTACGGGAAGCTACATAAAAGAAGAAGAATTGAACCTCTACACACGCAAAGAACTAATGGGCCAGGTGGGCTCAATTCTTCTTTGGGTAGACAAATTAAGAATAGGGGGCATATGAGTGTAGTCAAGCCTAGGGCAGCACAAAACCTAAACACTATAGTGACTGTGACACCATAGCGCATCATGGAGGTATTATGTGCACCGATGTGCAAATTTTGTGTATGTTTGTGCATTTGGAGAGCAGATCTGGCCAATGCTCCAGACTGCTCCAGACTGGACAGCCAGTCCTGACTTGCCTGTTGCAGCTCAGGATTTTCATGAAGCTTCCAACTGGGGGAAGTTATCATTATCGAGGCATTTCAGTAACACCATTGAAGTTTAGGAGGCAATCGTTGATCGCCTCCTAAATTCTTTTAACACAGTGTATGGCGGATGTTGATGCCCTGGGAAGAGGCCAGACATGGGCAATGATGCCGATCTTGGTTAAGCGAAGAAAGTAATCGTAATAAAGCTTGTTTAATAAAATGAAATGCCAGGCACGTCATCAGCCGTTACCTGAACATTTGTGTCTGAGCCGTCATTAGACGTTAAGGGGTTAAGGAGAGGCCCTGAAACAAGAATCCCTGAACCAAGAGTGGCATTACCTGTCTGGATGTGTGTGTCCCATCTGGGGGAGGCTGTTCAGAGCCTGGCTTAGTTGGTCTGACAGGGAGGTTTAAGTTAGAGAATGTTTAGGCTGGTAATCTTGGCCCAGCAAAGTATAGGCCAAAGAAGGCTCCAATCGGAGCTAGGCTTTTATTTTATGATTTTGTAATTATTAACAATTATTTGTCACTTGTAAGTAAAATTCAGTTGCAGGAAATGCGTTGTTTCTTTAAGTGCTTGAACACCCCTAAATATGACTTATTGGCCTTCAGCTAAGGTCTTTTGTCACAATACATATTTGAACACACATAGGATTGGACTGACCGTATTGGCTGATAGCGCCTTATACCCAACTTTCAACACAGCAGATGTAATCCCTTAGTCTAAGGCCATGTGCATATAAATTCACAATGCCCCAATACCACCTGCAAATCCTTGCATGCATTCTTTATGCTTAAAGTCTAAGACTTTCATATGATGATATATATTTATACATACACACTTGGAATGAGCTTCAGCGTAATGATTCCCATTAGTCCTCACATCCGCCTCTGAAGCATGCACGGTGTGGGGGGGCAGACTACTACAAAGGCCATGCCGACTGAACACAGACCCCTGTAGTGGGAATGGACTAGTTACAAGGAAGATCGTTAATCTTCCCTAACGGCCCATCTGGTAAGCAGTGCTCCAGGGAGCCTGATCGCCCTGAAGAGTAATCTGGCCCAGTAATATACTGTAGCAGCCCCATAGATCTGCCACCCTAGGGCTGAATACGTCACTGCCTAAGAATCTAAAATAAATTTTAATTGAAACCAAAACACATTAGTGAAATATGTATTAAATTTGATATTCAGCAGCAAACATGAATGTTTTAACCAATTTCAGCTGGGAAGCTGTCTACAATAAACCTTTCTGTTGTAAAAGTGCCATTGCCACCCCCCAACTTATCATGGGCAATTCCCATACCTTGATTGATTCTGATATTTTCAATACAACATCAGCAGCAGTTATGTAATCCTTTCTCACATATACTCAGTTCATTTTTAATCTGTTGATTATTTCCTGTGCGCCCTCTCAGCAGGAAGCTGCTATAAGACACAGGAAGTGAAGGAATGCAAAGGAAAATTGGCTCCTGTATCCTGTTACTTTGATGTGTCAGATGTAGGGGCGCATGGACATGTGGAGAAAAAAATAAAAACAATGATAGTGTAATATATCCCAACAAAGGGAATAATGTATAAGTTTTGGTTGCACTCACAAAAGTGATTAGAAAGCCAGCTCGTCAGACAATAAAATCGTGGTGTCTTCTTGAGGGTCTGTAATATAGATAAAAGACCGCAAATAGTGCAATAAATGCTGATAATGATTTAATAGATAGAGTTAAAATCACTCACAAACAAGTTGGCATAACTACTAGGTTAGGAGTAGGAGGATACTTTCCTACTGCTTTTATGCATAACCTAGTCGTTATGCCAACTTGTTTGTGAGTGATTTTACATACTACTCGTTATGTCCTGTCTACCCATTGTACAGCGCTACGGAATTTGATGGCGCTATATAAAACAATAAATAATAATAATAACAACTTTGGTCAGTTTGCATTGGTGTTCATTCAAAAGAAAAGTTGAGGAACAAATCCCTTTTTCGGGTCATATTCTATGTTGATACGTACATACCTTTGCATATTCTATTTTACTAAAAAGGGAAGGTAACATGTTTTAAAACTATGCAGCATGACTATAAATACCCATTGAATTCTAGAATACAGAACAAAAGTATAAAACAAGGAAAAGAGGCATTAAGACTGCAGTCAGTACAGATAATGAAGACTTCAGAGAATACAAGCCCTTTCAAAAACTTCTATAAAGAAGTTATTAGAAGATTACAGTTTAATAAGAAATTACAAAGCCCAGCGAAACAATTTACTCATCAAAGCAACCCCTATGGGATTAACTAATGTTTTCCCTTGGGTAATAAAGATATTGAATTAATACAAAATGAATGATCCCTTTTGTGTGGGCAAACAAGGAGAAAATCTATACAATGAAAAAAATCACATATTAGATCAGGTTGAATGTACTCTGAGTAAATGACAAAATGCAACAGTAAGTACAAATATAATTGGAAAAAATAAAGAAACTATAATGTTCTGGAAAAAGTTATTCCTGGGGGCCCATAGCAGCCACCCCTTGAGCCTGCAACAGCCACGGTCGCAACTGCTACCAGACCTGCCACTCTAGGGGGTTGGCAACCCCTGGGACTACTTTCGCATCGGGCCCGCATCTTTCCTCTGTGTTTCTTGCACACTGTGCAAGCAACCTCTTTTGAACTGCCTTAACAGCGACGGGGTCATGTTATGTCACATTACGTTAGGTGACCCTGCTGTGTTCCTGAAGCAAAGTGAAGTTGCTTGCACAGTGTGCTAGCGCCACAGAGAAATCTGCTGGTGAATTAAGAGCGTATGCACGTTAGAGAGTATGAATGAGTGTGAATGATGTGTGAATGAGTGAACAAATGAGTATGCATGAATGAGTATGTGTGAATGAGTATGTGTGAATGAGTATATTTTTTGTATGTAACTGGGTATGGTATAAAACTGACTGGAACACAATTTCTAACCTAAGCAAGAGGTTTTCATCATCCATACCCCTGAAGAAGGAATAGTACATCTGTGCGTGTAGCATATATCGTGATTCCGTTTTGTTAGTGCTGACTGATGTCTGTGGATATAATAATAGTTTATGTTAGATTGAAATGGGAGCCGCAAGGAAGTATTCTCTTGTTCTGCTACTTTTTTTTGTCAGCAGTGACTCATCAAGTATTTTGATGGAAACAATAACAGAAATGATATCACATATCATGAAATATTTTCTAATTTTATGACAGGATTTCCAAAACTATATATTACATAAAATATACATATAATATAATCTCATTGTTATAAAAAAAATCCTAATATTCCCCTTTTGTTCATTTAATTTTATTTCAGATGATTGACTAATACAGGATTATAGACTATTATTTAAAACAAGGGTGTTCCTGATACCACAGGCCTAATATGAGTTATGTGGGAGGTCACTGTTAATGTTTGAACCCACAATTTGGCTGAAACATAGTTGCAGTGTGAGCTGTACATGATAATTACTAGCACATAACAGGTCTCCACAAACCTATAGAAACCTCTGAGACTTTGTCTTGCTACCTGTGATCGCCTCTTAAGCTCAAACGTTGTTGCTGAAATGCCTTGAGATCGAGGTATTCAGCAACGTAAACCCAGGACACACTGTGGTCGCTCTCACTCTCCATAGTGACAGACATGTTGCCTCTAGCAAGATGGCAACGCCCACTAAAAAATGATTGAGTTCCCAAGAGAGTCAGCACAGACCTTCCTGAGATTTCTGCAACCGTGCTGGTCAATGCAGCCCAGTTTAGTAATCACAATGAGATTAATAAAATATATTTAAATAAAATAAATATTGTTTAAAAGGAAAAATATGATAACATAAAAATAATTCTCCATTGAAGAACCATCTAGTTTCAACAAAATCCAATGAAAAAAGGTTATTTTTATAAACAAGTCCTAGAATTAGAGCTGTATTTTTCCAAAAATACTGGCATAGAAAGATTTAAAATACCAGCATTTGAAATACCAAAGGAATGTTTAGTTATCAAACTATATGGTTTAATGGGGGTAAATTGAACTGACCAGCTTCAAACATGTCCCATATAGGACATGGGGGCAGTATGACCAGAAAATGGTTTTGAAATACCAATACGTTACTTGTACTTATTGCCCTATAACTTATAAAAAATGAAAGGTTTTTTCATTAGCTTTTAAATAAAAAACAGATCTGTCCTTAAAGGGTTAATGGTCCATTAAAAAAAACATGTCAACAAAGAGCAGTTTAATATTTTATTAAACATGAGTTAATAATCTTTGGAACCAAATCATGTATCGTCATTTGTTCTGATAAGGGGTGTTAATAAGTCCCAAAAAGTTTTGTCTTGGGTTGCATCTAAAATGTGACAGAAAATCTGCTGTAAAAAACTATGCTCCGCTGTCCAACCCCTTAATGCAAAGCCTCTAGTTTGTCAAACAAGCAAGTGTTAATGAAATCGACCACCTTTTATGAAACAATGCTCTTATGATTTGGTAAACACATCCTTCTAAACATACCTACCATCAATCCAAATATACCACTTGGCAAACATGCTGTATGATGCCCATCTTTGCCCCTACAAATCAGGCAAACAGGAGTCATATTTATTTAAAAGTTCTATAGATCAGAAGATCAAAGTATTGAAGAACTTGTGGCAATATCATTTCTGTCAGATGATGACCACATTTTCAAATGATGGTGGGGAAAACCCACACCCGCATAATTCAGTTTATGTGTGAGATCTTGGGACCATAAATTTAGTAGTTTTCAGGATCTGCATTTTCCTAAAACGCCAGCAGAGGGGTTCACAACAGAGCACATTGTAGGGTTTTCCGTATCCACTTGCTGTGGATTCTGTTTTTATCTTGTTTTGATACCAGAATGCTGACCTGGTTTGATTTTGGACTTCTCTTGCTCCTCTGACATGTCCTCCATTTGTATCACAAACAAGCAAAATAATTATAGATTGAAACACATTAGAAAAGAGGTAACTGACCGAAATTGTACTTTGTAAACATATTGTAAACATATGCAGACACACGCCATAAAACAGTGGCAGGCCTTGACTCATTTGAAATGGATGTGCCTAACATTGCTAATAATCCCACACTTCATAATCATCGATACACGCTGCTTCCCAACCCAGGCGGTTTGGTCTTATCTCCAGTGTTTAAAATCATAAATAGCTTGTCTTAACTTTTGGACCTTTTACTGATTTTACTGTTTGTGTTTACACTTTGGTGTAAACTTAGTTTTACATTCAAGCCTGAAAAAGTTTAAAACGTTATTTCTGGAACGAGTTTGTGCTTTTAAGTAGGAGTGATATTTCTAATGCTGCATTTAGTGAAGAGAGTGTTAAATTTAGCTAAATAAAGTGACATATTTATCAAAGAAGAAGAATAAAACTTTGGTTGGCAAAGTGAACCTAGGATACAAACCATGTACCTAATAAGTGGGGCTTTAGGATGCTCTCTCCGCAGCCATTAAATATCATCTTCTTTAGTCTAGTGGGCTTCCAATTGGCTCCTGAACCAACTTGAAGCTGTCTGCTCATCTTCCAGCGGAAGGCTCACCTGTTTAACTGGACATTAAAAAGGAAAAAGAATGCTACTGATCAGAGATTACCTATAATAGCCTATATTCCAGTAAAATTACATTTCCAATAAATTAACGTAAAAGGCTGATGATGTTTTGTGGACTATAGCTCCCATCAGCTTCGGCCAGAATGATGATAGTTACCTTTAAGTTAGGCATAGATGATGAACTAATTTAATAGGGTAAATGTGTCATTTGTGATGTTTGTATTTTTTGACAAATAAACAAAAGTGAATAGTGGTTTGATTAAATAAAATCCTGCTAATTGTTGCAAAACTTTGAAAACTGGTCCAGCCTTCCAGCACTCAATAGATTGTTCCCTATTCTCCCAGTTTTTCCAATACGTTTTCATAGCAGCTCTAAAAATTGTTAATTCATTGTTAGTAGCTTTCATTAAATGCTGATTTAGCTATAGACAATGCTTTGATATCCGAGGCCCTGCTCTTAGAAGATTGAGTTATTTTGAAACCATGTATGTGTTGTAATGCAAATGAATATGGATTTACTTACTTGGATTGTCATAACACCTGCTATTGTTACTTCTTCATTTCTCAATCATGTACTTCCCTTTCTTTGAGAAGAGCTTTTCTGATGTAAGCACAGAGTCGCATTGGACCAGACTCGTTAACATATAAAATATGAATCCGTAACCATTTGAAGCTAAAATACAATAGTACATTTTGAATGCAGATTTTGTTACAAGATTTCCTCCTTTACCCTCCACCAGTACCATTAAGTACATGGTCTGTAACTGTAACCAAACTGCAGGCAGCCTACGCCAGAAGGAGTAAAAAAGATGGGGTATTTTCTGTCTTGCTATAGTAAGAATCCACGTGCGCACCATAGAAATACAATCAAATCGTGTGAGGATGTTCAGTGCTGCCCTTGACTCTATGCCAGGAATACATAGTTTAATATCTTTCCCTAGTAATTTCAGTAACAGAGGTATTGTCTCTCCAAACGAACTGAACTATAACTGCAGAAATGCATCTGACTTACTACCATCAGGGCTCAGTAGACTGTAAACGTGGCTTGTGATTTGTGGCTTGTGATTCGTGGCAGGGATTGCTTAACTGGCTGAACGATCCTTCTTCTTCTTCTTCTTCTTCTGCTTTAAAATTTCCTACTGACATTTCTGTGTTTTCCATGTTGGAGACAAAAAATATGTAACATTTTAGCAACTCAATTCCTATGCCAAAGTATGTTTTTTCTTACATTAGTATTTACAAAATGCCCTCTCTAGTCTGTATCCAATATCCATACTTATTGCAGAAAACATGAAATTAAAGGTGATCAAGTTTTCAGTTCAGTGTATAAGCCAAAGATTGAAGACTGCTATGTACTGCAATGTTTCGTCCTTGGGGCCGGGTTCAACAGCTGGATCTGGTAAAAATCTACGCCTATTAAAAAGCTAGGGCGTGATCTCAGCAAACGTCAGGCTGATGGAATTTACTAAAAAATGAACATATATTAGGAGTACCTGCTCCTTTAAGAAAGATAATATTTCACATTTACATCATCTTAAAAACATAAATATGTCCCATATGTTGTATGATGGATATTTGGAATTTAGCAATAGCTTTCCATTTATGTTCCTGCTGGGCGTAAGGAATCTAGCAAAAGGTCCAGTTCTTAAAATACCATATTTGTCCGAATATAGGCTGCACTTTTTCCCCTTTTATTCTTTTTCATTGATCCCTGCTGCAGGTAAGCAGCAGGGTTAGGATCCAGATCCCCTGCAGCGCTGCAGAGGACCTGGATGCTCCTCCGCTGCCAGTACTTCTGGTGCTCCACCATAGAAGCCCCTGCGGAAGTGCAGGCAGCGGAGGTTGTCTACGAGTATCGCACAGACATTCACCGGCTGCGGTGATGCACGTAGACAACCTCCGCTGCCGGCACTTTCATTGGTGCCGGCAGCGGAGGTTGTCTGTGCACATCGCACAGCTAGACACCAGAGAGTCTGGGGGTGCATTGTTAAGTCGGGGGGGGGGCAGAGTGGCATATCAGTAGGGCAGAGTGGCACTCCTAGGGGGCTTAAAGCATATCTGGGGAGCAGGTGGGCATTTCTAGGGGACATAAAGCATATCTGGGGGGGTCAAAGTGGCATATCTATGAGGCATAAGGCATATCTGGGGCACATAGTGGCGTATCTGGGGGCAGAAGGGCATATCTATAAGTAAGGTGCATTATTAATTAAGGAGGGACCTTAAAATGCCTCTTGGTTTTCTGTTTTTATATAACATATGCTGACAAACTGTAGATACAAAAAATGTTAAAATACATGTATTCCTGTTCATTAGCTAAAAAACTGTGTTACCATTTCACTAATGTGTATTTTTTCTTTAAAAATAGCACCAAAAATTTAGGGTGTGGCCTATATTTTCAAGCCAATACGGTATGTATAAATATTTTAAAAGTAAGGCACTATTGACTGAGTTTGTGCTCATTTGTTTTTAACATGACTTGACTTGTTGTATGCGTTGCACTAAATAAAGTTGAACTATCATGACAGATTCCTCAGATTTGTGAGATTTCATGTTGGGTGGGTCTGATGGTAAAGCGTTAACGTTTCACACGCAAAAAAAATTTGAAGACTGTAATCCACGTGACTTTCCATGCCACAGGGGTGCTTGAACAACTGTTAATATTTAATGCAGAACCTTTGAGTGAGTTCAATGTGCTTCCAAAATAAAACAAATATCCTAAAGGTTTGCGGACTGTAGCGTAGGCTGAAAACCGTTCTAGGGGGCTGTTTTTACTGGTAGAATACGCATCTATAAGGATTGATGACGCAACATAGTCCTGTTGCTATAAACAATTCTAGGTATTTGTAAAGGGAATATATGTCTATGGTATAACTAAAACTTTCTCACAAAATGGCTCTAATACCCATCATACTTACCCTTAGTTGCATTTACTGACTTACAATAATCACATATCGTTACACGCCATACATGATGGAACATATACATAAGGTACAGCCAAACCCGAGCAGGGGTAGGTATTATGGGAAATATAGCTGGTCAAAGAATTCACAACAAACAAATGGGTTCTGAGAAAATAAAAATTCCATTCTTCCTTAGCTATCTCTTCTGCGGGGCTCAACTTCTCACTAATTTATTAAAATGTGTCTAAATATGCATTACGAAGATGCTTTTATAATTATATTGTAATAACACAAAGCAGAGGTTCCTCATAAATAGTCGTCAATAGGCCGCAAAGTCTTGGTAAAGTCCCACCTAAGCCTCGTCTTTAACAATCTACTTTTAACCAAGTTTAATCTTGGTTTGCCAGTAATTATAGTTTACTTTCCACCAAGTGATACTCCCAGTATTTCAGTCATGGCACTGCATTTCTTTTCTTTTTGTTGTTGTGGTTAGGAATTAGAAATGATCATTATGATAAATGATGATTTAATACACAGTATGCAGCTATATGCTTTATAGCGATGGTGGACATTTCACTAATAATACATTAACTGCACAAGATCAGATTTCCAGGAATTAGCAGCCTCTTAATGTTTTGTAACATTGCCTCATACAAATATTTTATCTGAATACCTAATAATTTATCTTAACGACTTGAGGCTTACTATGCTATGACCATATGGAGCAGTTGAAGTAACCCACACCATTTTCTTTCTCTTTTGTGTAACGTACACAATGTTTTAGGCCAAGTGTCGGTAAACCAATTAAGGACAAGGCCACTTTGTTTTATAACTAATGAACGTACTAACAAATTAATTTGCTTAATCGGAGTGCCACTCAAGTCAACGAAGACCTAACATATCATAACCCAGCCAAATATAAAGTAGTTGGGATGTATAATTGGAAATTATCAACAGCCTAATTATTAGCGGCATACAAACCAGATGTAATATAGCATGTAGCAAGCTCCATTCATGCTGGACACCAGGGTCTAAGTGCGCTGACTTAAAAGCAGAAATAGAAGAATCGTTTTTGATTGTCTTCTGCTGAGTGGGCCCTGTGCTCGATTATACCGTATTGGCCCGAATATAGGCCGCACTTTTCCCCCCACTTTAAGTCTTTAAAGTGGGGGTGCGGCCTATATTCGGGGTCTAGCAGGCAGCGGGGTTAGGATACAGATCCCCCGCAACGGTGCAGGGGACCTGCATCCTACTCTCTGATACGCTCAGACAGCCTCCCCTGCCAGCACTTCCCACGGGGGGAGTGCCGGCACGGGAGGTTGTCTAAGTATCGCATTGCACGCCCCCCCCCCCCGACTTACCAGAGCAGAAACCCGGGTGTCTTGCAGGGCCGCCGGAAGACATCTACGCAATACGCGTATACAACTTCCGGCACCAAGCGTTGTATACACGATGTGCATAGAGTTCCCCCCCGGCCCCGCAAGACACCCGGGAGTCTGCTCTGGTAAGTCGGGGGGGGAGGGGAGGACAGAGTGGCAGCATATGTTGGGGGGGAGAGGACAGAGTGGCAAGCATATGTTGGGGGGGAGGACAGAGTGGCAGCATATGTTGGGGGGGAGGACAGAGTGGCAGCATGTTTTTTTGGTGCTTTTTTAAAGAAAAATACTTTTTCTTTAAAAAAAGCACCAAACTTTTAGGGGGCGGCCTATATACGGGGGCGGCCTATATCCGAGCCAATACGGTATCTATTTCGATCTTCACAGAAAACATGAACAGGCACCTTCAACAGTAGATCGAATACCTGAGCGTTATGCCATGCCTGTACATATCAGAATTATAAGACCTGGAACACTCATTTACATTGAAGGCAAATCTTATTTTTAATTTCTCTTTAATACACAGCTTCATAAGCGTATGACATATCCACTACAGCGTCAAGCCATATTAAAAGCTTTGCTTTCAACCATAATCATTGGTGCATGAAATATGTCAAGCGCAATATGTGTGTTATATAATGCGTGCATCTGGGAACTAGCTATGTCCAAAGGATAAAAGCATGAGGACGCACAACAATTAGCAAACGTAGCATAACCAGACCAAAAAAAAGCATTAAACATGCTATGGACATCATAAATGTAAACAAATGAGGTTTTTTGCTAATATTTTAACACAACTTAAAATATTAGCAAAAAAAACAACAACCTTAGTTTGACCTTTTTGTCCCTCAGTCCCCGTGTTAAGAAGTTAAAATGTAGCAACATCACGTCTTTTTCACAAACAGATTGCTTTTTATACTCCCATCCGACCTTTGAATCTTCTTCGCTCCGAAGGACGAGATATATTAAGAATAGAATGCAAAGCACTGGCTTAGCACTAATTCCCAGATGCCGGAATACAGGTCAACAGCTTCAGATCACATGTTTAAAGGAAAGCGTACCAACACTATCTAGATTTGCTGATTTTCATTTTATTTATTTTTTTAAATGAGCAAAGATGAGTTATTTTTAAAATCTATTTTTGAAGAAAATTTAGAAGACCTCAAAGCTGCTAGAATCTTAAAAAACAAAGCCTCAGCTGAAGATAGTGAGGTTAATGCTCTGAGTTTATTTTTGCACGAATCAACAAAAATTAATAATATAACAGGCAGTTGAAAATCACTTACTAACCAGCAGTTAAAGTGTTATTGGATCAGGGCCGGTACTAGGAGTTCAGGGCACAGGTGCAGAGAATTTGTCTCTGGTTGAAGACAGAACGATACCATATCTATGAAATAGAACCCGGAATACATTTTATCAGCTTCCCAAGAAAGTGGCTGAGAGTCCCTTATTGGAACAAGCTATGTTGGCATAAAAATATAGTGACATAGCAAAAATATTCATATTGGAAATCTAAATTTCCTGTACAGTCTCACACACAGCATGGAAAACCGTAAAGCTTTACAAATTCACATTTACAGTAATGGCTATTAAGTGTGATTGAGTGAGGTGTTGCGCGATAGGTGTGATGAGAGCGATTAGAAGAACTTAAAGGCTGAGCAGTTAAGACAGACAGGATTCCAAAACCCCACTGAAATATTTTGAAGAAGAAAAAAGCAAACGGTTTGCGATTAACCCCCCCCCACGAATAGTGTGGAAAAACACCTTTAATAAGTTTAATGGCACAATTAACCATTTAATCGCCAGCAGCTGCCATTCTACCCAAGTAATCACATTCCAGACATAAGCCATAACCTTTGGAACTCCATATCACACCCACAACAGGATGAGCACACCCAATGCTTGTCTCAAGTACCATAAACAGTTCATGACCTCTTGGTATCATTGGTAAGATCAGTTTCAGTCATTTAATTAAGCCACATGCGCTCAAGTAGAGAGATACCCAGGAACCCTGGCTTTACAAAGGACTTTGTGCATCATCACCCACTGTAGAAACCTCAAACATTACCGTATTTGCTTGATTATAAGACGACCCTGACTATAATACGACCCCCCAAAATCTGATTAATTTAGGAAAAAAAGAAAAAGCCTGAATATAAGACTAGGAAAAAAGTTCCCAGTAAATGTTAATTCATGTAAACTATGTGAACAACTGTTTGTTAATAAAAGCTATTTTATGGCATTAAAGGCAATTCCCAGAGCACTCTGCCTCCAGAAATGCCTTATGCCTCCCGTTTAACACTCCCTCCTCCAAACTTACGGTGCTTCTGAGTCCCCGGTGCTTAGTCCGGGCAGCGTGTAGAGCTCTAACCGATTCGCGCAGCGGAAGTTGTCTACGCAAATCGGGTAGAGCTCTACACGCTGCCCACACTAAGCACCGAGGACACAGATGCACAGGTAAGTTGGGGGGGGCAGGAGGATCCAGGTCCCCCTGCATCGCTGCGGGGGATCTGGATCTTAGTCTCATAGGCAGACCTATTTGAGGTCTGATTATAAGACGAGGGGTATTTTTCAGAGAATTTGCTCTGGAAAAAACCTCGTCTTATAATCGAGCAAATACGGTATCTAGTCCTTAGTCTTTACATTTTAAGATCAGACAGCCAGTCATTTGGATGATCTATGTTGCCTGATGGTTTTTAACCTTACTTCTTCCATCACTTCTGTTGCACTCTTTAGCAGAAGCTTGGGTACTATGTATATAAAAAAGACAGAATAAATGCAGAATAAAATTGGTACTAAAAAATACTTCAACGCAAGGTAAGCCTACCATTTAGTTTTTTATTTTAACAGTTTTGAAAAACACAGCCATGGCAAAATACTGAATATTTATTTGGAAAGTAGCACAAAAGATCAGTTCATAATCTACAAGAATAAAAACAAAACACAAGTAATGAGGGAAATATAGAAAGGGTAAACATATTAAACAAAGTAAAAATATTTTCATTTTTTGATTTGCATTAGAACTTTATTTTATATTTTCAGCCTTTAAAACAAAAGTATAATCTAGTCAACATTTTCATAGAAAACAGAAATTTATCCTGCAACCACAGCATGATCTGCTTCATGTATTTCCAAAATTCCCTTTGATTTATATGGTTACTTTGCCATAAAAAAACGTGTTAATGATATTGTATCACGGAGCAGAACAAAGTGGTATTTCAGGCTCGTCCTGTTAGTCCACATATGCACAAGGGAGTACAAAGGAAAAAAAAATCTTTATAAAGTAGATATAGCAGGAATTATGCTTTTTTGCCCAGCCTTGCAAACAGCAATGATGCCTCATCATATGAAGTTTGTTGTGGGGGTCGTATATAGATATATCTATATATATCTGCTGTATATATAGACAGCAGAGTGCTAATAGGTAGGTCTTTTGTTACTTGAAGCAGAATTGCAGGAAGCATAGCTTTAGCATTGGTGTCCTTTGTTCCTGCTTTCCCCAGAGTTCCTCACACACAGAACATCCAGCATCCGCAGCTCTACCGACTTTCCCTACATTGGACACCAAGGAGGGGAACAAAGCCTTGGCTGACATCAGAAGCGCTGTATGTGAAACCAGAATATTATTGCAAATAGAAAATGATTGTGCTATATTTTTTTATGTACAAGATATGGCTTGAGTAAGGATGTTTCACACAGTTTGAGGATAATTTATATAGATCTAGAAATTGAAAGGTTTAATATTTACTGCATCACACGTGCCAGGGGCTTTCAGGTTGCAAGAACTGGCTTCTCAAATAGCAGGCGGGTCATGGGCAGGCAAGCATTAGCATGAAACAGAAATAAAGTTAGGAAGTTACTATATATCTATACACACACACACAACAACACAACATTTTACATAAACATTGCTTGCAATCATAGAAATTATATATATAATCAATAAAACCTAATGATGATATCTGCGCTCGATTTCATCCCAGCTAACCTCTTGAAACAGATCAACCTGAGGATTTATTGATAGTTAAAGAATCACCAAGACAAAAAAGTAAACCTGTAAGGTGACTTAAGAAATGAGAATAGCTCCAGGTGATAGTATATGTATTTTCATACACTGTAAGCCTGCATATCATGATACAGAATATGCATGCAAGCCCAACCTCATGTGGTTAACATGCCACTGAGGCCACCACTTATATGTGCTTTCTTTAAAGAGTTTGAAGAGGTTTTTGGCAAATCCCACCAAAAATACAATATATAGTGTTTACTTTGATGAGCCCAAGGAAGAGTGGGAATCTTAAGGGTTATACATAAAAAACATGGCGCAATGCGAGTGGCTCTGCTTACTCAGTGACCAAGGAAGTTATGCAATACCTGTGCCAATGTGCTTAAGAAATAGTCACAGATAATAACCGATGCTATTCAAACAAGCTGGACAGGGATGATGTAAAATCTAAATGATTTAAAGTTATGGGGAAAAAAATGAAACCGAGAAAGACAATAAATCACAAAATTTTGGACTGAAGGAGGGCGAAAGATAAATGGAATCACCTTTCATCAGAAGTGGTAGAGGCCAATACAGTGACTGACCAAGGACTAAGATCTGAGTCTCTTCCTTAGGAAAAGTGGGCAGACTAGACAGGCCAAATTCTAGGTTTCTATAATGCAATAGGAAAAAGTTGTGTATTCAAAACTAAACAAATAAAATCATCCGTTTCATTCACCTAGCAAATTTGAAACGACTTGATATGCATTGATGCCAAACTAAAAGTGTTTGATGTGCTTCCGTGGACTGAAAAGCATTGATGAGAACTCCATGAATGAATCTGGCTGACAGGAGAGAAGACCTCAACAAACTTTGGTATTCCAACTGCATAAAGGACGTGGGTCTTAAGGTTAAAGATTTTGTTTCATGTACAAAAAGTTACATTAATGACAGATCAACTTTGGGCTAAACATACATGACCAGGTTACACTAAAGCCAAAGAAGATATATATATTAAATAAAGTAACCAGATACAGTAAAGTTAGATAGGATAGACATTTCCACAAAAGGTGAATGGCAGAAGCGCACAAACCAGTCAAGCTGCTAGAAACCCAGACTCTGCAATCATAGCGATATATAAATTTGTATTATCAGCATCCCATGCGTTAAAATGAAAACCTAAAACAAAGCAAGAATTCAACACATACCACAAAAGACACCCAAGGCATAAATATTGGGGATTCCGTCGCATTATACGGCCATATATTGCTCGGCCGCCACTACGCCAAGTACTCAGAGTTTGTTTGGCGAGTCTAATTGTTCATGGCTATGTTGCTTACCAAGGAGCTGAATCCGTGGGACCGCACTGCATTTTAGCCCAAACCTCAAGCCTTTTACACTATTAACGAGGTAACTGTGTGTGCGGCAGGTGGGGCTGCTCAGCTTTTGGACAAAACCTGGACACATGCACAGCACAAAAAATATATACAAGATAGCGAACAACCTAAAAGGCATAACATTCCTACCAATAAATACACAAAACAAAGCAAAAACAGAGCATACCCAGCGAATATCATCCAAAAAACACCTAAAGCATAAATATTGGGGATTCTGTCACCCTATAAAGCTATATATCATGCAGCCCACTAGCAGCCCATATAATATGATGGAATTATGCCTTAGGTGTTTTTTTTTTAACTGAATTTGCTGGGTACGCAGTGAATTCTTGCTTTGTTGTGTGTACTTACCGGTCACCTTTAATCAACCTTAGATTGTGCGGTTCCTAGTTTATTTTTTGTGGTTTCCAATCAAAACATGTTTTAGACCATTCAATTCCTGAAAGTTTCAGGCATTAGGCACCCGCTATGTCTCTATGTACATACAGTGACTGTACCGACTCAATCCTCCCATCTCATTCCTGGCACACAAGGGAAATCTCACAAAGTCAAGTTATTCAACATGCAAAATTTCCTTTCAATGAACAGCTAAAATCTCAGAGATTACAGAATCCTGCACATGAAGTATTAAGCCTTACACTAGAGTATCCTGTTCCCTATATTAGGATATTCAAAAAAAATATGCCTCCACCAACCAGATCCACGCATGGTGTTTGGAAATGTCTGCCCAGATATCGGACAGAAATTTAAGGTAAATTTATGGCCTCCATCAATAATACTGTAACTTTCAATAAAAAAAACAAAAAACAAAACTCGAACATCTAAAGAAAAAACATAATAGGACAACACGTCATATCCCCGCATTTGGTTTTAGTAAAACAACCACATTAATAATTGTAGACTTTCCTTGCTTATGGTTAAATCATGTGTTGAGGAAACCAATGTAACGGAAGAAAATCATAAATAGCAATTTACTTCTATACGACACTTCGGGATTTGGGTCTCTATAACAATTCTAACAATTGACACGTGCGCAGTATACTAGAGATTCTGCAGGTATTGTGCTTTGTGTATGTAGACTGATTACTTTTCCATTTGGTTGGCTCAGGTACAGAAAAAGGTATGGAGATATAGCGGCGGCAGCTTACATATTTTGTAAAAGGACAACAAATAAACACTGGAGCAAAATGTTCCTTTGGATACACAAACAAACACAAAAAAAACAGTCTCACGCAATAAACACGTTCCTTGACAAGATACATGCAATATCTTACTAATTTAGACCTGAGGATAGGAGAATAAAAAGATGTCCCAGCTTATAGTAGCACAACTTGCATAGATATAACAGTATTAAGCAATCAATGTGAAGACACTTGCCCCTTTTTAAAGGAAACAGTTGTATCCCGCACACATTGGGTCATTTTTTGCTAGGTAAAAGTACCCTTTAAGTCGAGAAGTAAAGGACCGTTTAAAGCGGCCATCTGTGCTATTTGAGTTTTTCATGCAGGAGCAAAGGGACATTTATAAAATATATGCACACGCAACTATCAAGGCAATTTGGTTCAGAGTATCACTGTTAATTTCCCAGGGTGAGGGATATACATGGATGACGAGTCAACCGGGTGGTACAACGATGCGAATCCTGAGAACAGGAACACTGCTGCTCCCATAATATGTTTATAAGAGGTGTAAGAGAACGCTCTGTCTCTAATAATGTGTGTGTGTGTATTCATTCCCCGGTACCTCTGCTCATTGGGCCAGATCTCCCCAATGGTCCATGTCACGCTATGAAAAGCTGTACCAAGTGTGCACAACCTCCACAGAATGCATTAAAGGGCATCGTGCCTAGGTCATAGCTAGCAGCACCAGAGGTAAACAGAGTGTATGCATATTATATATATTCTGTAAACACCATTGCATGCTTATTTTATCCAGTGCAATGAACTATAAAAACATACAATTAAGAAAGATCTGCTTCATATGTTAATAAAGTAACATTGTGTCTCCAGCCCTACGCATCTCTTACAATGCATCTCCCACAACTACAGGCTATTTAAGGACCACAAAAGATTCACATCAAAATTTAGATCTATTCATTTCAAGACGGTATAACACTGTCAGTGCTTAAACATTGCATAGATTGAAAAATACACCATCATGCACACAGCACGACTGAAATAAAGCAATGTAATTATTTTACGTTATGGCGTTTATCATGTCTGGTCAATTTACTTTATATTAGTCTATTTATAAGTGCTACCAAAGCAAGGTTGCTTTTTTTATAACAGTATTTGATTGGTCAGTTGCTCTAGAGGAGCAGGTCATAGGAAACGATTTGGTTTATATTGCAAAAACTTCTATAAAAAAAACTTACTTGAATAAAATTAGTTGTTAGAAATGAATACAAAAACATTTGACAAATTAGAGGATCTCTTTATATCATGTAGAGTGATACTTTATTCCTATAAAATTTAATCAAGCACCATGCGTCTGATTATGTCATAAAACCCTCATTTCAGCTGTGATAAGGCACGTTGCGGCTGCTCTTGTACGATTGCTGAACGCTTACTTCCACAATACAATATGGCAGCTCGTTTTAGTATCAGAGAGGCGAAAAGGTTGTACTTCGTAAGCGTTTGGATGCACCTGCTGCCAACTTCAAAAAGAATTAGATATCTCAGAAGTTAAAAAGCCACAGATTGAATGTCTTATAGTATTTCAAAACCGGAACACACTGAGCCAAAGTAACACGTTATTAGCGATTTCGACATTTTATCCCTGAAGGAAGTATTTCTTTCATACAGGCACATCTAAGTTATATAATTCTCAGGCAAAAACAGGGTTAACAGACAGCCAAAGGAAGAAAAAAAAACCCTTCTCGAAGCAGCTCACACCAAAACATAAGAGTTTTTCTTGAAGTTTAGTCACTACTATCCTCATCGTCGTCATCATCAGACAAATGGTTTGTAGATCTTGGAGAGTTGGAGAAAGAGTCCGATCTGCAAGGCTGGCAGTTCACTTCACCGCTGGACAGTAAATCGTAGCAGAAATCACAAACCCGCACAGGCTTCGAGGCCAGGTTGGGGAGGAGAAACTTCTTCTCGGAGCAAGGTGCACAAATAACAAATCCACACTTCCGGCAGTGATGTCTGCGGGTCACCGCTGTAAACTTTGCTTTCTTACAGCGCATGCAGACCGTAGCCTCTGAATCTGGAATCCAGACTGCAGCATGTTCACTATTAGGAGTCTTTCCACTTTTTGATATCAAATCAAACACACATTTGTTAATGTGATTCATCCATTCGGACTTCTCGGTAGCCGTTGCAGCATACACGGCAAACGATTTTGTAGGAGTCTTTATAAGCCACCCATTCCGCAGGTCTCCTTCATCTGGGACCGAGTCAATTGTAACGTTCTCAAGGGGAATAATGTGCTGTTTATTATATTTCTTCTTCTGTATGACAATATTACCATAAACAAGGATGTCATTGAACAGGAAAAACTGCCTGGCTTTCGGCTTCTTCCTACAAAGCTTTGTTAACACACCTTCTCCGATAAGGACTCTTCCAGGTATAGCTAAAGGTTGGCCAGCTGTTCCAAAACAGCTCTCCACCTGGTTAATACGCCTTGCGTTAGCTTCGCTATGTACTAAACGATCCACCATCTTCTTTAAGAAACCTGAAGGAGAAACATATCAAATATGTCAGAACACAAGCATAAGTAGACAAAAATAAGTCACATAATGACATGGGAAATCTTATCAGTAAGTCTGATGCAGGGCACAACACATCGGCGGAACCAGGAAGCTTGCACTCCATTACCCCTGTCTGACTCCTAATATCAAGCTGTAATTGTAGGCCTGCTTCCTAACTTCTAGACCACTTTGACCAGCACAGACTTGTGATTCGTCAGTGTCAACAGGGCCACACTAATGGCTTGTCTTCTGGGTCCTGATTCTAGAAACCAGGGGTGAATACATTAGTTGCATTAGCACTCCTAACATACACATGTACATCCGCAGAGATTTGCAACCACCAACAGAAATAAGCAGCTTTCCCACTAAAGCTCATGGAAAACCAAGAAAACACGATTTACAGACTGCCGAAAACAATGCAAAGTGAATTTCAAACAATCATGGTTTCCTTCATGTTTCTCTCATTTAAGAGACTTATTTCCTTTTCAGCAAAGACCCAAGAGTGCTGAGTGAGACTGTCACTTGTAGATGAAAACAGTGGCTTTAGCACAAAGGGAAGTGAAAACCGCAAAGGCAAATAGACATTATGAATATTTACCCCTAAAAACCTGAAGCAGAAGAACCAGGTAAGAAGCACAGATCTCCGAAACCCTCCCAGAAACTAAGGAGAGGGGTCAAAACGAGTTTAGGGTAACGAGAGCCGTTTAGAACTTGAGGCCAAAGTGCAAATGCTCTTCACCTCGGAAGTGTCCTATTTCTACATGCAAAAAACCCCAAAACCATCAAGCCCCAGACAGTTGCGGACATCTCTGTAATACAAAGTGTAGGAAGGGAAGTTACAGTCAGAATTCTACTTCTCAGACACTGAATAAACCATAACATTGTGTGGTAGAACAGAACCGATTAAAGAGGTCTGACATTTTGAAGTAGCAGAATCTATTTTGCTCAGCAACATGGCTTTACATGTCTAACTTGTTGATATAACCGTGTTGAGACTATAATCTCTCCACAACCACCACAGGTAGGGCTGGACAAAAATTTTGCATTCCTTCCTAGCTACAATCAATAAATATCTAAAATTTATAAAAAAAACAATAGAAATTAGGCCTCTAGCAACACCATTTAAACAATTGGATATGGCTTTAATATGCCCCGACACAAACAGTTCGAGATCATTGAGGATCTCTCTACACAACATTCTGGAAGGCTGGTTGCTACAGAAGAACGCACTAGGAGAGTGAGGCACAAGACCCCGCGGTGCTGCGTGACCGGTCAGGAAGTATCTGCTGGGTAAGAAAACAAGCAGCGTCTCTAAGTGATCCCCAAGGTAAAAAAGGACATCTGTTTATTTAAGAAGACATTAAGAGGATTCTTTAAGTTGGGAATTAATACATAGCCATCAGAAGTGCCTGCAGAAGACCTCCGCACCACATATACATGAGGAATTAGGACTATTGTTTCAGTGACCCATTCAGTGGGTGCCGAGTGGATAGAGGACTGGATGTCTTTGAAGAGCGGTCAGACACCCAATAGCATTCAACTGAACAATCCAATCACCAGGAATATTCCACTGGCTGTAATGGTGAGAAGATCAATACAATACAGAAATAATCCTACTGAATTCACAGCCCTCATTCTTCTATACCTATAGTACTTACTGGATGCGCGCCAATAAAAGGAGAACACTACTATAGAAAGTTCTAAGACCTAACCCACTGAAACGACATTGTCTGACAATGTCAACATATGCTGCAGACACATAATACGAAAGCATGTCAATAACAAGGTCAGCACCGTCCAAAACACGCGATCAGCTTCAAGAGTCTCTACAGGATGATGTTAGTTCATACAATAAACGATCGGTGGCTTTGAAATGTTGAGGGGGATTACCATTTAAAACAAGTGCACGTGTGGTGAGATATTAACCCTCTGACAGTATGCAGTAGGCCGTCAGAAAATGGAAAAGGGTGGTTAACGTGTAATCTGTCCATGGCTTTGTAAGGGGGTAAGAAGAGACAGAGCATAGACATGCATTAACTGCATACAATGGGTAGAGTGCAGCTTTACACAAAGAGAAGGTGTTAAGGCTCTGAATAGACACAAACGTAGTACAAATTTATAAACACACGTAAGCGGATACAGTCACAGAAAGCGCCACACCTAGAACTCCAAACATTATGCAGATTTGTTTTATCTCAGAATTGCTGACACAGTAAAACCATTCAGCTCTTGGAAACACCCGGGTGCCATATAGCAGTCTAAATGACCCGTTTGGAGTCTCCCATAGTGGCGTTCATGAGTCCGATCAGTGCTGCACGTTCACAGAAATGGCTAGCTGGCTCCCTCACGAACAGGCCATAAACGGTTAAATGCATGGTATGTTGGTGATTTCACAATACTACCTTCCAAAATGGGAAGATAAAGCACTTTGAGGTCAAACCCCTGATTAGAGTCTATACTAGGGTTTAACGCAGTACCACTATAGGGAGGTCAGATACCCCTACGAGTGTATTCACTAAAGGGGATAAACAAAAGTGCTGAGCACTTAAACTTCCTCATATGACTATGCATGTTCCAGGGTAAACCCCAGTGACTTTCACTTGCAAAAGGTCTGTGTTGGCCCTGAATAATGCATAGATAACGTGGGTCAATCCTCTAAAAACTCAACGAGTATTAAGCTACACATTGTGCAGGTTCAGATCAGCCATGCAAAGGCATGGAGCGATTACACATTTACTACCTTTTTTCCCATTTAGTGGCAACCTATAAATTTGATAAGATCACTGGAATTTGGCCTTGATGATGTATAGCGAGAGTAAAAGTGAAACTTTATGAATAAAGCGCATCGAGTTCGTCTTGTTGGAACAAGGCTCTCGAGCATTCTAGCAGAGCTCAGCCTTGACTGATGCGGAATGAACTACTTAATTTCGAGAAATCTCGCGGACAGGTACAGTAGTAATACGGAGACGCGTCTAACAACATCACAACTGCCACTTAAAATACAACAACCCCCATCGGTACGCGCGAGACTCATTAGATGATCCTGCGTTTCATGTAGATTGAAACAGGTTTATGTAGATAAAGAAATAAAGCAAAGTGCTTAAAGGAGACGGTCGCCATATTGGCCGCACAATATTACTGCTGACTGGGCACTCTATATGTAACGCAATATCGGGCAGAACGATTTACAGCTTTCAATCTAATAGTCTCATACAGAACTATCCGGAATAACCAAACATTCAATATGATTACTCAGACATTCCAGAATAGTTGGTCATATTGTGAAGTTTACAGATGACCGTCACTTGTGTTATTCAGATTGCATTGCAGAACAGGCCCCACATTTGCCAAGTAATCGCCTAAATCTGGGTTGTCCAACTTTCCTAATAAGGGGCCAGACACTGCTGAACTCCTCATATTGTCTAACGAAATACATTTTTGTTACATCTTCTTGTGCAGAACTAAATGAAACATTCAAATAGAAAGAAAGGAAGCTCAAAACTCAAACATACATACATGTACTTCATCCATGTACACACACATGGCCTTTCACCTGACAACACTGGAACGTGGCCCGGGAGGGGGTGGTCCACCCACTATTTTGACAGTCACGTGACCAAAATAGGACAAGGGTTTATTTCTAGGACCAAAAATCCTATATATGCCTATTAAATAAACACGCATTCATGATGATTTCATGTAGATTAAACCAAGAAACCTAAACGTTGACATCAGATAAACATTTGGAGCATCTAGTCTGCGCGAAAATGCTCAAACTTTATTCGGCTCTTGGTCATGTCTACTATTTAGGGCGGCCATATGTCTACAGATGGGTGCTTAAATCCCCTAGCAGTTATATCATATATAGTGGATATAACAAAAAGGCAGTCATAATCTATGAGAGAGGAACGCAGCCAGCATGGATACAAAAAAGAAAATGTGCGTGTGCGATTATACATACACACACGCATCTACACACAGACACAAACTCTTCATTAACACAACAACGTGGCAGCCGTACTCCTGCTCTGCGGTCTGATCAGCTGCTGATTTCAGTGGATTTCCTGGCGCCTAGGACAGAGCCATATGTAAGGTATTGCGCTCACTGGCGCCATTTGAAAGGGGGGGCGCCAGTGAGCAGCTTTTAAACGCTTTTTTTTTTTATGCGGAGGAGAGAGAGGGGCGCCTACCAACCGCTTGGCGCCCCTCATTCTCCTCCACAAGGCCTCTACCTCCGTCCCGGTGGCGGGAATTTCATGCCGAGCGCCAGAATATGACATTATATGTAGGCGCTCAGCAGTGAAGCAGCGGGCACCGCAGAACGGGAAGACAGAAGCCTCGTGCTTCCATCGCTGGACCTAAAGGTGAGAGAACTACAAAGAGGGAGAGGATAGACAGTGAGTAGGGGGAGGGAGAGGGGTTAGAAAGTTATAAGGGAGGTAGAGGGGGTAGATATTGAGGAAGAGGGTAGTAAGAATATTGAAATAAGTAAAGAGTGTGAATTAATGTGTGGATGCATTGAGTGAATGAGGGAGAGCATGAGTTAATATGTGGATGAATTATCTGAATGAGGGACAGCATGAGTTAATGTGTGGATGAATTGTCTGAAAGTGTGAATAAGTGAGTGACTGTAAAAGTGTTTGTGTGTATGATAGATGCATAATTGTGGAAGGGCAAAGATGGTTCTAGCAGGATGTTTGAGCCTTGGGGACCAAGATGGCACAGGCAGGGTGTATATGGGAGAAAGAAGGCACAGGCCGGACTGTTTGGGGACAAAGTTGACTTGTGCTGGGTTATTTGGGGACACAGATGGCAAATCTTATGTGTGTGATCTGGGTGCTGGTCAGGTTCTATGTGGACAGAGTGGACACCAGGGCTGGCTTTGGGGTGTGCATTAAGGGGATTAAAGGCAAAACATGGGGCAGAGTGGCATATAGGGGGGTATAAGGCATTTCTGGAGGCAGAGTGGCATATAG
>VKOC01000006.1:37723324-37750758 GCA_009364415.1 Spea multiplicata
CATTTCCTTCCTCATGCAGTTTGAGTATGGATCAAATAAACACCTGGTATTAAAAAAACACATGGAAACGTAGCATTGCAGGTACAGAGTAACTAAACAGCATACTTGAAGGTATAGATCAAATAAATAATTAATGGAATCCCTAAATCCCAGACATAGATCACAGGTTACACACCCAAAAGGCCAGCCCTGGCATCCACATTGCACACATAGGGCCTGCCCCAGCACCCGGATTGCATCCACATGACCTGCCTTTGTCCCCAAACAACCTCCCTGTGCCATATTTGCTTCAAACTGCCTCCCAGTACCACCTTTGTTCCAACAGCCTGCCTGTGCCACACTCATTCATTCACTCACAAATACTCAATCACTCATTAACACATATTCATTCTAAGTATATGCTCCAGTACAAATACTTTATTTTATAATATATTTTATAATTATTGTATAATTTTTTAAAGAATGTTGTGCTTGCCTTGATAAAACAATATATTATTATATGTCATTTACATAGTAGCAACAATGTATGCAGTGCTTCTTGCAATACATATATTCAAAGAGTCTAGAAAAACTAGAATTAACAGACAATCCCGTAGATTAGGTAAAGACGGCTCTGCTCCCAAGCTTTCAGTACATAGTTTGCATGAGTATTGGAGAAATATATATAAACTTACTGAAAATGCTCTTGTTTACAAGTATAAAAAAACCTTTAGCCTTTAGGGGTTAGTGAAAGCAACTATATGCATTGTGACATATGTCATTGTACATATGGAACAAACTTCAGTAGTGCTTTAAGGGGTATTATTTTTCATATAACTCTATGCAAAAGCATTCATCAAGCTTCTGATCTAATGCAAAGACGTATAATGTGAATTTAAGAATATTTAACAGACGTCAGTAAACAGTTATTGAGGGAGGTTAAACATCTCAAATGCATTGTTCTGCTTGCATTGAGAGGTTAGTCACCTTACATGTCAAAGAAAATGTGTTAAAGAAAAATGCATAATATTGCAGCATTTTGCTTTTAAAGTTGAGCGTTTTCAGTTGAATATATAATATTCTCTACAAAAGGCTACGCTGTGAATGATGCAGGCAAGGTTTTATTTATATGTAATGCTGATGACTAAGCTAAAAGTGTTTTCATAAAATATAAATATTTAAGTGCAGCTATAGAGTTGTATGTTTAGTCATGTTGGAGAAGTTAGTTTGAGAGCAGTGATGCCCTCAGACTTTTGCTGCAAAGTTTACTGTGCAATTCTGCCTTGTGGCCAGCTTTGTCCCAATCCACGGCCATCTGCCCTCTAACCCAGGTTTGGAGCCTTGAAAGTAGAGGGAGCTCAAGTGGACATTTAAAGAGCCCCTGTCCTTGTTCGCCCCAATATAGAAGAATACATATTAAGTACTATGTAAGTACTGTGTTCCTCAAAAACAGAACGCTACTAATGACCCTAACAAAAATACAGAAATACATATTCATGGGCATCTTGGCCCTGGGCATCAGTGAGGGTCCTGGATCTTTTTTTCAGATGGTCTTATTCCTGTTGAATGATCAACCCATAACTAAAGTCTAACTAGCCCTAGTTAATGCTACACCTGTCTAAATTACATAACACCTGATCATACTGGAGGTGCTTTTTAATTAGAATGCACCCTGAGGTAGACTTTTGTAGTTCTCCATTGTGTCCTGCTATTATTGGCAGTCAGGTATAGTGAGCCATTATTAACAAGTAACTAACTCTCATCATCCTCAGTACACACTTCATTGTGATGTTAACTCTATGATATAGATCATCTTTAAAAACCATATCCATTACAGTGGTCCAACAATTCTTTAATGCAAAATAGCCAAAAAGTGGGAGGAAAGTGCCCCTGTTAAAATCAATGGGATCACTTTCCACGCATGCACTTGAGGATCCCCTTCACCAAGCCAGCTCTGGACCTGACTGGTAATAAGTATCTTATGATCAGGACAGGCCCTACCATGGAGCAGAGTGGGGCAATTGCCCCAGGTGGCGCCTTTTTTATTTTTTTAAGCGTAGGAGAGGGACGCCGAGTGGTTTTTGCAGTACCCGCTCGGCGCCCCTCTCTCCCCTCTGCAAGCACTCTAGCTTGGTCTCGGTGCTGGCTTGTAATGCTGAGCGCCGGAATATGACATAATTTCCGGCGATCAGCAGTAAAGCAGCGCGCACCGTGGCACAGCAGGGGGAATCGCCGCAGGACTGCTGAAAGGTAAGTGAAGTACAAAGGGGAGGCATAGGGTAGATAATATGGAGGGGGGTAGATAATGAGAAGGTAGGGAGAGGAAGGGTAGATAATGTGCGGCATTCCAAACTACGCCCCAGACACTATGTCTTGGGCCGGCCCTGCTTATGATGGGAGAAATGTATGGTAGGCATGCCCTACTTTAATCAAATCTACGTTGCTCAGATTAATTTAGTTTCTTACGACAATGACCACATTCTTCATATATGTCCACTGTACTTGACTTTTTAATCAGCATTGTCCTGAAACAAGTCGAGCTCTCAGTATCTCTGGTCTTCATGTTTCCTCTAAAATGAAATGCCAAACATACTTGTAATCTGTTTACTTTTCACTTTTGTTTCCTTATGCTTTGTGTGGTCAATATCTTAGTTGGGTGGGATTATACTCTGAAAAACTGTACCCCATTGTTTTGATTCAAGGGTTCATCTACAGTAAACTTTACTTGTGGTTAATTATGTAGGACGATGTATGCTTTGGAATGGAAATCATTGTCTAAACTCTAATCTAGGACCACAAAAAAACTGAAGGCAATGAAAAACATCTTCAAAGAACTTAACTTCTAAGTAATTTAACCACTTAATGACCTAAGGACCTTATCACGTTGTTAGAATTGCGGGCAAGATCACCTACAGGACGTAATAGTAAATCCTATTGTCGTTGCCAGAATCACTTGCCCTGTGCTGGCCGTGCCATAGCACTTATAAAGAAAGCATTGTCTGAAGAGTCAGTTCAGTTCTTCTGACAAAGTTAGTTCTTCAAAATGTTTAGTGATATCGGAGAGAAAAATTTGTCTCATGTAAACACAACAGTTAGTCAAGTCCCTCTATTTTCTTCAGAAATAAAATCTTGATTTTCTCATTTGATCCAATGTAGAGTTCAGATACCTTTTCAGTAGCTGGATGCCTGTAAAATCCTGTAAAAAATATAAACTCCCTTACAATCAGAGGCTAGACCTACATTGCTCTACGGGTGCCGGTATATTAAATGCAATGTCGGGTAAATTCTCATATTCCATATGGTTTCAAAATTGCTTTTCAGCCACCAAGGAGATTATTTTCTCATTTATTTTAGTTTAAGCTGATCTCTTATCCAGCAAAAGCAACATGTTCCTTTGCAAAAAAAAAAACAGATTTCAGAAATGACCGGAACACAATCAGCAGGACATTTATGATTGTTCTTTTTAATTTTACTTCGAATTGTGTTTCATATACTTTATTTTTATTTCCTTTATATTACAGAAGTGATTTCTATTCATATCCCCTGCATTATTTATGGACTTTTTCACAAAGGAAACTCTTTTTTATAGACTTAGGAGGTCTATCTTCAACACATGAAATATAGATCAGTTTAGAAAGAAAACACATATAGTATTTTTTTTAAACATACATAATAATGACATCACATTGTGATAAATCTGTGGGGGTAGGTCGCTGGTGGAGTCCAAGCTGAGGAAGCACACAGTGAGATCCAGTGAGAAGCCTTTCCAAGGAAACCAATATCTTTATACTGACAATTTCTGTTCCTGAACTACTGAAAAATGTGTTGAATTTGCTTATCCAAATGTGCCATTGTGGTACTACGGTATATTACAAGGCTGTTAGTGTATAAAAGCATCCTAGGCCATAAATCCCAGGCTCTTCATATCTGTTTTACCTTGTTTACTCGAACATGCTTAATTAAAGACACACACACTAACATACTTACAAACATACTGAAACATCCACACATACTTAGTTAAAAACACACAATGACATACTTACATTAACACACAAAATATACTTAAAACACACACTTAATTAAACACACACCCAATCCCTCACTGTCATGCATGTGTTGTCCATCAGCGATCCTCTTTTGCTCCCTCGTGGTCCTCACACGCTGGCACTCAAATTCAGCATGTTGAGACTGAGGAAGCCTGGCTCTCCGGCCAAGCAGTATTTAGGGCCTGCGGTGAGGAGAGGTTTGGCGGGACTGTGCTGGCATTGGGGGCCCATGCCTGTTGGTATATTAAATGCAATATTGGGTAATGTGCAGTGGATGGTACAGGTTGAAACCATCACGCCACATTGCGCCAAGTAAACCTTAAGCTTAGCTTTTTATCCACAGTTTGCACCAACTCTTGTCTTATCAATGTTCTTCTTACCACCACATGCAGGAGGGTTCTTGACAGTTCCTTGAGCAGCAGATGTCTTAATAACATATAACTGCAATATTCAGTTGGTTAATTCAACCCATATGAGCGATGATCAGATCGTTATTTTAAATTACTAACCAATATAGAATTGCACGCTCTTTGCAGTTCCATTGCTGCATGCATAAGAGATACCGTAGCGTGATAGTGTTTAGAAGTCTAAAGCAGTTATATTTTTAAGTCAAAATACTTCAGGGAAAAATCAGCAATTTGTATCTTCTAAGTACTAAAGCACAAAGAGAGATGAGTAGAGTTCCTTCAGCCCAAAAGATCTGCTAAAAGTATGCTTTCCTTTTTTTAAGAAGCAGGGGAATATAATATCAAGGAACATCTGATTATTTTTCTGACAGTGATTAAACCTATGGAGTTTACTCCATAGAAAACAATGCCCCAGGACTAAGACAGCAGAGTGTAGCCAGTTCATTACCGAGAAAGGTTATTACATAACACAAGTGCAATTTAGAATCTACATGATTCGCATCTCTCTCTATATAGCAGTTGATTTGCTGCGGCTTCATTGAATGCTACAAAGACCAGACGTCATGAGTTTCAATGTCAATAACCTGGCAGAGGACAATAACTAGATTTCTGAATTAATTGAGACAATATTTATAGAATATATTTGTAGCAAAATGCTACACATGAAGCAGCCAGAATATTTTTGTTTTCGTTCTATGGTTATTGCTCCATGTTTAGTTGAGTTTATCTGGATTGGCATATGTCTAATTTTAAAGGGACACTCCAGTCATTATATTTACTTTAATGCATTTGATAGCTAAGAAGTCACTTCAATTTTGGAGAAGCTAACATTATACACTCTCTCTCACACATACACATGCGTACACTTACTCTAACACTATCTACACACATACCATACCATCACACACTTAAACATTCAAACCTTCTCTACCTCCTTCATTCTCTCTCTCTCACACTTACACATGCGTACACTTACTCTAACACTATCTACACACATACCATACCATCACACACTTAAACATTCAAACCTTCTCTAGCTGCTTCATTTTCTCTCTCTCGCACATCAATCCATTCCTCTCCCCCTCTTCCCCTCAGGTGATGTTTTCTGCTGAACATGTGTCTTACATTGAAAATAGAAATCCCAAAGTATTTGCATTGGGAACAACACGTAACTTTAACCTGTTGAGTGCCCGAAGTCTGTCCAAGTTTTTTCAACAGTTTTCACATCCTTCTCCTTTAACATTGATTTAAGTACAAAAAAAAAACTGCATTAAGTTGGTTCAAATAAATATAAAAATAGAATTCCCCATAAATTTGCAGGGGGAAGATCATGTACATTTCCAGGGGACCCTCATCTATTATATACATTAAAGTGCATATGATGGCTGGAGCATCCTTTTTTCTCATTTATAGAACCCATTCCAATCTTATAAAAAAACATGAATAATAAAATAATACAGACATTGTGTTTTTACTAAAACATTAATACAACCCCATCCCCCACTTAGAGAATTAACTATAACTTTATTTTTTAACTTGCAATGAGTTTCATAATATCATCTACTATTTTGTTGCTACTCTTTTTTACAGGTAGACCTGAAGCTGGTAAGGATGGGACCAAACTACACAGGACGTTTCTCTTTTCAATAAAGGAAAGCTCCTTTATGTGGGACCTCCAGGCAGAGAGAGACTGTGTGGCATTATGCCCAAGCTACCATTGTCTATTTAGCTTATGGGGCAATTGGTTGAGGCCAGAGTATTGAGGTGGAAACTAGCTTCAAATTATGAGTATAGAAAGTGAGGTTTTAAGGTGAAGTTTGTAATGGAGAGGTGAAGATGGTTACAAAATAGGAGAGGAGTAAAAAAAAGCTCAATGAGTCAAATAAATCAGTTTAGGAAGGAATAATCATGCATCCCAAGTCTTTGTGCTTCCATGTTAAGCTATTAAACATTTAGATTGTGTCCAGAGAACCTTCAACTCATGGTTCCCCAGTGGCCCCCCCAAAAAAAAAGGGTTTTCCAAGTGTGACTCTGGTCCAGAGGTAGCTGACACCATAGTCAGCTATGAGGCTATCCAGCTTTTGTGTTAAAATTAATATTAAATAAAATGCACTCTAATTAAATGGCTCTGTCTCTGTTGTGGTCTTGATAAGCTAGTTATAACCTGAAAAATAGATGGAGACTAGTGTGTACCTGAAAGAGCTGACGGGTATAATTATTTGTACGTTAGCCAAATTTTGAGGATTGATGAACAATGATCAATGCGTTCCTCTTATACCAAACCAACTGTCCAATTTGCCACAGAGTCTCAAGGTCTCAAAGGTAAGGTTGAAAAAGCCAAATGGCTACTGATTGAGGTTCAGAGGGTGGTGGCTGTAATGCACATGAATGTAAAATAATGTAAAAGACAGGATATATCATTGGTGATACTGTTCTGCCAGCAACAACAGAAGAAAGGGACTTAAAGGTAAGCACACAATGTAACAAAGCATGAAACAAAAAAATATGGTTATTTAGCTTGCAACATTAGCAGCAGAAAGAGGGAGGTGGTTGTGTCACCTAAAGGATCTCGCTATGTTCAGTTTCAGGAAAATGTACATAAATTGGAATGACCTGGATCTCTGCATATATTGGTCATTAAGTGTAATCTGATCTTCATCTAAGTCACAACAGACAAACACAGTCTGATTTAACATTGAAACACCATGTAAACATTCACCATGCTTTCTGTTAGCCCAATAGGACCCGGGGCTAAATTGTTTATATTAAATAATATACTATGCTAGACCTTGGTTGCATTTCTGTGTTTTATTCTAGACTGCAATTGCAACATTTGGCACATACTTCTGAATGTTAAAAATGTATAGGCATATTCTTGTAACATGTTAAACTACATTGTATGTGGTTGCACTTCTATAATAATGTGTTGCAACATTAGTAGCCCATAAACAAAATAAAGCAACACATACAGCCAATATGTAGTCCTAGGCAAAAGAATCGGATTTCCACAAATGAAGCTAATTTCTTCCCCAGGGAAACTCTTGAACCAGTCATTGACAGCAGAAGGCATTAGTGTCAGTAAGCATCACTGTATGCTTGTTCACTACTTTTTTTGGTTTGGAGGATATTTTCAGATATGGAAACACCAGGCCACAATACAGAGTGTGTATTTTAATGTATAATGTTAGCGAGTGTGGGGCACTTAATATGTGAGTATATGGCATTTCTGGTGTTAGCATGTGGTATTAGAGTGTAAGCGGTGAGCCTAGTGTTAGTGTCACCTGGGTGTGGGGAATAGCTGGGGAGACTGAATGCGTGTGTAAATGTATGGTGGCTGTATGTGTAAAGTGAGTGTGTTAGGGTATGGTGTAAGCAAGACTGTGTGTTAGTGTATGGTGTTAAGTGATAGTGGATTAATTTACTTGTTAATATGTGTATGTGTTAGTTCCCAGGAGAAGGTTGGCACTGAAGAAATAGTGCACACAGCTCTACAAATCCTAGCTTTACCCCTTTACCCAGCATATGCATATTGAATGTAAATCCCAATTTTAACAACTTTATTTAAATGCAATTCAGGGCTGGAGTTACTAGACTGTGAAAGATGAAAAGTTGTCTTACAGCATAATACACACAGCATTAAATAGCATAATAAACTCAAACTGATTAAATGTTTCCTTTTACTGTGTCTCAGTCCTTGCTGTGCCATTCCTTTAATAATCACACATAACAAAACAAGATACAAGGTTACAGATGCGGCTTATATTAAATGAATCATATATTTCAAGGTATTCATCATGACAAACGTCCACAGTTTTAAATTCTTGCATGCCATTTAGACACAACACTTGACATTCAAAAAGTTTAACCCAGAGAGCACCTACGATTGTATAAACTTTTGTTATTACTCATCTGGGGTGGGTTTCAAACTAACAGTATGTGTGGGGTCTTATGAGTCACATATAGCACACAAGCTTTTCTTGAACAAACCTTTTTGACAAACAATACTGGTTGTGTTTAAAAAGCATGGTTCGTTTTACAACAAATAGGGGAAATTCTGTGTCAGTTTATGACGTAGGATTATGTAACCTTTTGACTGCTGACTCCAATTCTGACTTGATATTATATTGATATGTCTGTATAACACACCTACAGTAGATTAAGAAAATAAGAAATAAAACACTATTATGTATAATCAAAACAGAGCTAGCACCAGTTCACCTTTAGCTGGTGATTTTCATTCATGTGATAAGCAACCAATCTTCCTACAGTGACCCTTATTTCATAGGGTCGCATTATAGACCAATTTATTCAACTGTAAGTAGGACAGGCAATTACTTGAAAAGCTCCTATACTTTGCTTAAGATTATACAAATGGTAGAGATTGGAAAGGACTCATCAGACTGCGACTGTCAATGTTATTATGTTAAAACTAACCTTTATGACATTGATGGGAGTGCAGCCCTATAACATATACATGGCATTATAGAATTATGTATAGAACCGAAAGACCTCAGGTGTTCCAGAACCTCTTGAGGATCAAAGTTCTCACAGTTGTGGTGCTGGAGGTCCTACAGCTTTAGGAACTGGATCAATATAGGGCAAATCTATCTAAAGGGAACTCGTTTTAATATACAGATTTGTCCTGAACAGTTGGGGAGTTTCACATCCACCAGGTGAGAAGCAAGCAGCCTCCTGGAAATACTGTCTCTGTGAAGCACTTTACTCCAAGGTGATATTTTTAAAAAGTACCACCAGCATTTTCCTTTAGATTCCAACAAGCACCCGTAATAAACTGTAAGCTCATGCAAAGCAGCACCATATTCAACTCTGTAATAACAATAATAATAATAATAATAGTCTAGGAAGAAGTGGTATAAGTAGAAAAGAAAAAATAAACAGAAAAAATATATAGATACCTGTACACAGACAAACTGATGTGATGGGAGAGCATATGCAGTGCTTTAGCTGTCAATTTCATACATTGTACAGAGATCAGCCAGGTTGGAAAATAAAATTGTTTCAGGCAGTTCATCTAAGGATTCCAGAATGACTGCCTAATACATTCAAATGCAGGGGGTCTCTTGGCAGGACACTCACATTGTGTCCTAACCTGTAGATATGGTCAGGATTCACCATAGCATTATTAGGACCTGGTCCCACTGACAGTTTCATGGTTTCAGGCAAGGATAACACATCTTAGACAACCCTGAAACTGGCCAAAGCACCTGTAAAATGTTCCCATGTAATACACTCTAGATATGAAGTACATGATTTACACTTTTTGCATGTCTTAAGGTATATCGTGCATTACAGACTTATTCTACATGCATTGAGAGCACTTAAAAAAGAACAGCTGGAACCTTGCAGTGATATTCAGGTCCTTACTCCAATGCTAGCGGTCACAAAGAGTTAAATTCCTTCTTTTTAAAGTGGAAACCCTTCCATCCTTAAGCATCAGCTTGGAGATTTCTTACAGGAGCAGCGCACTGACATGAAGAGCTGGCGCGCCCCCTCGCGGAAGCGCTGGTCGCATACACTGTAGATGAAAACGTTACAGCAACTATTGCTTGCCAGGATCCAGAAGGCAAAGAAGGAGAATGTGCACCACTGGTAACCCATCACGTCGCCCACTACAAACACCGCTATGGGTGTAAAAGATACTGTGAATGCAATAGTCAATGCCCCTATAGTCTTAGCAGCCTTGATATCTGAGAAGGAGAATTTCAGGAGTTCCTGCTCTGTCCCAGACAAGAGTTTCCTCCTGCGAGTATACTGATGAATGGTGGTGAGGGATAAGGCATTGATGATTAGGGTCCCACCTAGAAGGCTGAAGTCAAAAGCTGGAAAGAGTAATAGTATTTGCCAGACATGAGCAGGAGAGGCAGGAGCTGGGGCATAATTGCACATAAGACTACATCGATTGTACTCCACTACTATCCCCCCATGGCTGAATATCATAGGAATCATGGCAAGGAAGAAGCTGGACAACCACGAGATGAAAATGAGCAGCAAAGTTCTCTTCCTGGTGATCACCACTTCTTTGTGTAGGGGCTTTAGTATGGCGACGCTTCTCTCGATGGTCAGTAGGAAGATGGTGCTGATGGACACCAGAGTGCAACCTGCAAACACAGGACCGATCAGATAGCAGGGATGCCAGGTACCATCAAACATAACCTGATCATAGTTTACTTCGGGATTGGAAGTATTCATAAAAAGCAGGGTCACCTCTCCGTAGACAGAGAAAGGCACCACCAAGATACCCAAAGCCAGGTCTGCCACTGCCAGCGAGGTCTTCAGGTAACCCTGTGGAGTACGGAAATGTTTGGTGCCCACGAATACAGCCAGGATGACAGAATTTCCAAGTAGAATGGCCAGGATCAGTGTGATCATAAAGCTGACGGTGAATATTCGGTTCCCTGAAGAGCAGCAGCAGCCACTGCAGTTGGTCTGGTTGAGGTCTGTAAGCATCCTTACGGGGAGTCTGGGCACTGTAGCTAGCACTCTACTAAATCTCACTTGACCATCGCTCCACCTCTCTCATCACGCCTTGTGTATCTGGTGTAGCCCCTTTCACTCTAAATGCCCCCTTTTCCTTCTGACAACCCCATCATGCCGCCTAAAGGCAAACTCCGGATCTCTTCCTCCACCTCTCTAGATATTCCATGCGCTGGATCTACATCCACCCTGTCTGCATTCTGTAGAAACCTCTATGATTTCTCTCGATATCTCACCTCTTATTCAAACGCCTCCTCTTTTTCTTCTGTTGCTGTCACTTACTCTAGCTCTCTCCCCTGCCTTGCACCGTAATCCTTTCTCATACTCCTTACCTTTTCTTCTTGTCTCAGAAAATCTCCTTTCTTCTTATCTCTTCTCTTGTTTGGTGTTCTGTCCACAATGATGTCTTTTATGTTCCTCCATTGCCTCTGCAAAGCACCTTTTATAATGTAAACTAGTTCATCCTTCAAAAGAAAATGCATTCTGTCCTCCTTTTGCAAGACATCTCTTGGTTGTACTTGAATGAGATTCTGTGTGCCTTGGCAAAGGGTACATACCAGGAATAAACTCAAGCTTCTCCTGAAGGGGACTGTCTTTGTACTGCAGCTTTATGCCAAGATGGAACTTTTAAAGTCCACTGCTCCAGTCACTGGGTATTCTACATGCCAGTTTGCTGAACGTCTCTCTGCAGGCACTTGTCCTAATCCCTGTAACACAGACTGCAACATCTGGCTTGCTGCAGTGGGGAATACAATGTGACTAAGGATTTTGGCACTGGATCAATCTGAGAAAAGCAGCCTCATAGGCATGTTTGGTTTATAAATGTGTATCTAAAATAAAGTGCTTAATATTGGAATAATAGAGCATAATTCAAAGAGGCTTTGCTATTTGTGCTGTTCCAGCTCAAGATAAATAACTGTGCCCAGCTTTGATATTATGATCATACAGATAAACTTTAGATATGAAAAGTAATACATAAGGTAGGCTGCTCAGACAGAACAGATAATTAACATGAAGACTTATTTGAGTTTGTTCAGTTTGCCTTTGACTTCTAGTGTAAGTATGGGGGGGGGAGTTGATGCCATGAGCTGCCACTTTGATATGCTTTATTGTTCAGATTTCATTTCTGTATTTATTAACCAGATATATTGTTCCACATCAAAAAACAGCTGAGTTTATTATTAAAAAAAAAACAGATAGCATGATTTGCATAATATGTGTATAAGTCAATAATAATAAATATAAAGTGGGATTACTCCTGTCAATATTCTTGAAGCAAGCTAGGGATAAGCCTGTGACATTTATTCTCTACTCATGATCAATTGCTACCTAGCAAACCACTTTAATGGCATCCTTTGTGTCAGTTCTTGGAAAAAGTCCATTCAGAGCAGAGTGCTAGGACCACAGAATTGTTAAGTTTGTTTTCCAGCGATCCCAACAAAACCTGTGCAAAAGGACCCCTGGCAAAGTACCGGGTAAGGTATACCGCGGAGCAACTTGGCCTGGGGAGACTATTGGTCTCCTGGCTCCAGGAGTTAAAGGTTCGTACAAGCGATTCTATCGGTCGCCGCCAGAGAGCTCCTCTGACATAAAAGCTGCCCTTCCAATTAGAGTCTTAAACTTGGCTTGTGGGAGGCTCCTGGAGTTAAAGGTCCATACAAGCAACTCTATTGGCCATTGGTTGATGCCAGAGGAGCTCCCTGCCAGTGACCAATAGAGTTGCTCTTAGGGACCTTTAACTCCTAGCACGTTCCCGTTAACCCCGGGATATATGTGTGTGCATATATATATATATATATATATATATAATATATATATATCTATATATATATATATATACACTCACTGGCCACTTTATTAGGTACACCTTGCTAGTACCGGGCCTTCATTCTTTGTGGCATACTTTCTACAAGGTGCTAGAAACATTCCTCAGAGATTTTGGTCTATACGGACATGATGGCGCCACGGAGTTCCTGCAGATATGTCGGCTGCACATCCATCTCCACCACATTCCACCACATCTCAAAGGTGCTCTATTGGATTGAGATCTGGTGACGGTGGAGGCTGTTGGAGTACAGTGAACTCATTCTCATGTTCAAGAAACTACCGTATTTGCTCTATTATAAGACGACCCCCCAAAATCAAAATATTAATTTAGGAAAAAAAACAAAAAGCCTGAATATAAGACGACCCTATAGGAAAAAAGTTTTACCAGTAAATATTAATTCATGTAAACTATTTTTTCATATTTAATAAAAGCTATGATTGAGAAAAATATATTTTTAATTTCCTTTTATTTGCCAACCTGCCCCCCCCAGTTATGCACATCTGCCCCCAGAAATGCTTTATACCCCCCTATTTGCCACTCTGCCCCATGATGTGCCTTTTAACACCCTATATGCCCCTCTGCCCCATGATATGCCTTATACCCCTATATGCCACTCTAGCATATAGGGAGTTAAAAGGCATATCATGGGGCTGAGTAGCATATAGGGAGTTAAAATGCATTTCTGGAGGTATATATATATACCTCCAGAAATGCATTTTAACCCCCTATATGCCACTCAGCCCCATGATATGCCTTTAACCCAGCATTTACTGGCTGCCTTGGCTTGATAGGAGTGTGATTGCTGTTAGCAGTTTTATATATATATCACACTCCTATCAAGCCAAGGCAGCCAGTACATGCTGGAACCTGGGGATGATGGGAGTGTGAGTACAGCCTCCCTATGCCATGCTAACACCCACCCCCACATTCATGCTATCATACACACACTCATTCACAAACATTTAAATACTCATTCATTCCATTAATCACACATACTTCACACATACTTACCCAAAAACCCTCCCCCACCCCCTTACCTGAACTGCAGTGCAGATCTCTCACTCGAAGACTTCTGCAGGGGCCCGGCTGTGCGAGCAACTTCTCTGGCCCCGCCCCCAGAGAAGGGAGGGGGAGGCAGTGCTGCTAGCTTCCTGTTTTCCGGCTGCAGAGGAGACGCTGCTCGCGACCGAAGCACCGGTGAGCAGCCTGGCCCCAGCAGACATTTTTGAGGTCTGATTAGAAGACGACCTCGATTAGAAGACGAGGGGTATTTTTCAGAGCATTTGCTCTGAAAAAAACCTCGTCTTATAATCGAGCAAATACGGTAGTTTGAGATGATGTGAGCTTTATAACATGGTGCATTATCCTGTTGGAAGTAGCCAATAGAAGATGTGGTCATAAAGAATGGACATGGTCAGCCACAATACTCAGGTAGGCTGTCGCAGTTAAACAATGCTCAATTGGTACTAAGGGGCCCAAAATGTGCCAAGAAAATATCCCCCACACCATTACACCTCTACCACCAGCCTGACCTTTGATACAAGGCAGGATTAATCTAAGCATTCATGTTGTTACGCCAAAGTCTGACCTTGAATGTCTGACCCTGAATGTCGCAGCTGGAATCGAGACTCATCAAACCAGGCAATGTTCTTCCTGTCTTCCATTGTCCAGTTTTGGTGAGCCTGTGCGAATTGTAGCCTCAGTTTCCTGTTCTTAGCTGACAGGAGAGGCACCCGGTGTGGTCTTCTGCTGCTGTAGCCCCTCTGCTTCAAGGTTCAACGTGTTGTGCATTAAGAGAGGGCATTCTGCATACCTTGGTTGTAACGAGTGGTTATTTGAGTTACTGTTGCCTTTCTGTCATCTCAAACCAGTCTGCCCATTCTCCTCTGACCCCTAACATCCACAAGGCATTTTCGTCCACACAACTGCCGCTCACTGGATATTTTCTCTTTTTCGGACCATTCTCTGTAAACCCTAGAGATGGTAGATCAGCAGCAGATTTCTGAAACACTCACACTAGCCCGTCTGGCACCAACAACCATGCCGGGTTCAAAGTCACTTAAATCACCTTTCTTGCCCATTCGATTTGAACTTCAGTAAGTTGTCTTGACCACGTCTACATGCCTAAATGCATTGAGTTGCTGCCATGTGATTGGCTGATTAGCTATTTGTGTTAACAAGCAATTACAGACCAGCTGTATGGGGTTAATAATGGCACAAACCAGCTGTTGAAGTTTTTCACACCAGGACCTGGGGGTTTCTAGTTACTCCCCCGTCTTGTTGTGTCTGCATGTGTGCATTAGTGCGAATGTCTGGATGTGTGTGTCTGTTAGTTTGAATGCCTGTCCGGAGGTCAGGCTCTAGATCCGCCCTTGTATCACTGATGAAGGTCACTGATGAAGGTCATTCAAGCCAATTTTGCTAACCACCGCTTTGGTAAATGAACCTCATAAGATTCTTTCTTTATTTTCTCTGGTTTACTTAGAGGTTTTGTCTTTTATTGAGGGTTTGTATGTAGTCATATTTGCTATGTTTCAACAGCTTAAAATATATTAGATACAATACAGTAGAAACTATTGCATCCATCCTTCACAAACCATAAACCAATAAAAATTCAGTTAATGCAGCCCAGTTTTATAATGTTGCTCGACCATCCAGATCAAAATACATTCTCTTTGGGTTGTGTATTTTCATGACCAATTAAAGTCAACATTTTCCTTTCGGTGACAAGCCATGATATTAGAAGCATTCATTTTAATTTGCTGGAAGCCTTGAGGCCACTTTAAAAATGCAACTCTGACATACAGGGAGAGATTTAAACTATTAAAATGGCTGTTTTTGTGCATACATGCATTTTATGTGCGTATGTCATTGGATATATTTTAGTTCACATAGGCAACAGCATTATTTTCTGAGGTCTTCATATTTGTCAGCATGACAAAACTTATATTTGGACTGTGTTTGTTTGCATCTGTAAACAACTTTCATAATACGCATAATTTAGGAGGTGCTGTTAATTATCTAGATGTTTTTATAAGGCTCAATTTGAAAAGATTTTGTACAGCAACATTCTAAAAACGTGCGTGCTAACAATAGCATATGTGTTATTATGATGCTGATCATCATCATCTATTTTGAAGGCTACAGTTGCCTGAAGTCACAAGAAGTGGGATGTAAGTGGCGAGCATCCATCTGCTACCTTGTGATCTACCAGGGGTCCCGACGACCATGTGCTTATGTTATTTTTAAAGTATAAAATATTTTTTTTATGTGATCCAGAAGTGGGAACTACACGCCAGGGGCGGTCACTTGTGATGGCTGCAAGAGAAGAGACCATGCCATTGAGGTACCTGCCAATAATACTCCTGTAAGTGGGACTGGAGCGGCATGATCACAGGGACGGGTATGACAATGAATAGTTGATGTGTGACTTAATATCATTGCAGGAGAGGGTTAAGAGTAAAAAGTGTTGGAATAGTTTGCCCTTATTATGAAAAGACTAATTATTTATTGTTTAGGATTGCTTTATGCACATCCCATGCTTTCTTAAATTCATTGACTTCCACTTACCTTGGTAGCATTTCTAACAGGTAAAACAATTTTTGTTTTCTACTTCCTAGATCATAAAGAAACTGTTTGTAACTATAAATCAAATGAAAATTTGTGCCTGTGCTGTTCACACCTTCAGTAATGTATTTGGTTGCATGTTACACCAGGTCTTGTCCAGGGCATCTCCCCAGTCAATCCCCATGAACTACCTCTAAGGCTGCCATTGTTACCATAGGCACAAATGCTACTCACCTTCAGGTTATTGTATGTAACCGGTACAGTATAGGTGGGTCAATCAGAGAACTAGATTGGAAGGAGCAGGACTTTGTGGCTCATGGGTACAGATGGAATTAGCATCATGAACCATAATTCCTTTCCTTCCATAGTTCCTCTATAGATTTTTTAAACTGCCGGAGTGCCTTATGTGCCAGAACTTTGAAGAACACAGGATCCTTTATTTCTGAAATTGAAATGTTTGCAATATCTATGTTTGCAATATCTCTGCAAGATGAAAACTACTGATCATCTAAAAATGACGACGGTTGGAATATCATTCTCTGTTCTTGGAAATGTAGCAAATTACAAGACCTTCAATAACGTCATTTCTATCTAGTTGGCACAATGTGACAGTATGAATCATCAAAGTCTCAAAGCACACATTCTAAAAATGTATGTATGTATGTGTGTGTATTTTATTTATACGACAGTGTGTGGCAATACATTTTTATTTGATGAGCATTTGGTTTTGGGATGATCTATCAGCCACCCGTTATCTTGTGCAATGCAACACTTCATAAAGGGAGGTTTATACTCTCAAAAGCTAATATTAAAAAGGATTGCTAGATCAATAAAAATGGTATTACCAGAAGCTAGAATACTCATCTTTTCAAGCCATACCGCTGGACTAATACAGTTGTGTCAACAGATCTGATATTTCAAAGCTTAGGAGTGTTTTTTGTTGTTTGGTTTTTTTTTGCAGCGGGATGGACAGATCAATCACCTATCATGAACTAATAATCTTGTTAAGAACATTTACAGAATAATAGAAACATATACATATATATATATATATATAAGGTCCAAAGTATACAATTGCACACCAACCTTAATAATTGCTCTGCCCAGTAATGCATATAAATTCCAAAAAGACTTGGAATATGGAGTTCCGTGAAATTATTTAAAAACGAGTCCCATGAGTGCCGCAAACGTCTTTTTGGAATATTTATATATATAGATATATATATATATATACACTGATCAGCCATAACATTAAGACTGCTGACGGGTAAAGTGTATAACACTGGTAATCTTGTTATCATGGTACCTGTCAGTGGGGGGGGGATATACCATATTATTTGCTCGATTATAAGACAAGTTTTTTTCCAGAGCAAATGCTCTGAAAAATACCCCTCGTCTTATAATCGAGGTCGTCTTCTAATCAGACCTCAAATAGGTTTGACTATGAGACTAAGATCCAGATCCCCCACAGCGATGCAGGGGACCTTGATCCTCCTGTGTTATGCGCCCCCAACTTACCGGTGCTTCTGAGTCCCCGGTGCGTAGTCCGCGCAGCGCGTAGAGCTCTACGCAATTCGCGTAGACAACTTGTCCTCAAAGCTGAAGTGTTAAAAGGAGGAAATATGGGCAAGCGTAAGTATCTGAGACTTTGACAAGCGCCAAATTGACTGACGCAAAAAACAACTGGGTCAGAGCATCTCTAAAACTGCAGCTCTTGTGGGAGGTTCCCAATTTGCAGTGCTCAGTACCTATCAAGAGTGGTCCAAGGAAAGAAAAGCAGTGCACCGGCGACAGGGTCATGGACGGCCAAGGCTCATTGATGGGGACGAATGCTGGTCCATGTGGTCAAATCCAACAAACGAGCTACTGTACTTCAAATTGCTGAAAAAGTTAATGATGGTTCTGATAGAAAGGTGTCAGAACACACAGTACTTTGCAGTTTGTTGCGTATGGAGCCGCATAGCCGCAGACCAGTCAGGGTGCCCAGTCCACTGCCAATTGTGCCTAAAGTGAGCACGTGAGCATAAGAACTGGACCACGGAGCAATGGAAGAAGGTGGCCTGGTCTGATGAATCACACTTTCTGTAACATCTATTGGATAGCCGGATGCATCATTTACCTGGAGAACCAATGGCACCAGGATGCATCCATGGAGGCCCCACCTCTCAGCTTACAGGATTTTAAGGCTCTGCTGCTAACCTCTTGGTGCCAGATCCCACAGTATACCTTCAAAGGTCTAGTGGAGTCCATTCCTAGATGTGTCAGGGCTGTTCTGGCAGCAAAAAGCGAAGCTACCCAATACTAGGCGGGGGCGGATGTGCATTACTGGGGGCCAGTTTGGCAAATAAAATAAAAACAAGAAATGCATTTTTCTCAATCATAGTTTTTAAAAAAAATAGTTTACATGTGAATTAATATTTACTAGTTTGTGGGGTTGTCTTATAATCGAGCAAATGCTGTATTATAAAAACCTATACAGCAGGGCCGGTCCGACAATGGAGCCGAGTGGGGCAACCGCCCCAGGCGGTACTTTTGAAGACCTTTTTTTTTTGTTGTTTTTTTTTTTTTTTAAAGCCGAGAAGAGAGAGAGAGGGGCGCCGAGTGTTTTTATCTTACCAGTTATCAGTACCCACTCAGCGCCCCTCTCTCCTCTGCGAGCCCTCTAGCTCGGTTCCGGTGCTGGCTTGTAATGTTGGAGTGCCGGAAATGACGTCATCTCCGCATTACAAGGCACAGAACCGAGCAGGGAGACTCGCTGCATGACTGCTGAAAGGTAAGTATGGAGGGGGGAAGAGGAAGGGTAGATAATCGGGGGGGGGCGGCCAGGAAGAGGATGGGTAGATAATGGGGGGGGCGGCATTTTAAACTTTGCCCTAGGCGGCATTTTGTCTTGGGCTGGCCCTGCTATACAGTATCTGCTTTTAGTTAGAAGTTACCATTCACTGTCTAACAACCCTGAACATTGTTGGCGAGATTTAAGCTAAAAAACAAGAAGCACATAAGCAGGTCATTATTAAACGTGGCGGTGAAAAAAGCATATTTAATGACACTATACATATACACACGCACTGACTCTAGCACTATACATATTGTCAGGGGTGAGGTCCATATTGCTTACCGTAAGGACCTAAAGCGCCCAATGATGGTATTCAGGAGTTACTGCGCAGTAGTGGAGTAGGACAGGGCCTGGTGAAGGGCAACTGAACGTCTCCCGAGTGTTGAGCACCTAGGGTTGTGCGGTCACGTACGAAGTATGAGACATAGCTCTACAGAGAAATGCGCAGGATCTGCAGGCTGGGATTAGGGACTCTAAGCAGAGTAATATAAAGGGGTCTAAAGAAACATAAGCAAGGGGACTCAACGAGCAAGGGGGACAGAGCGAGCAAGGGAGACTTAGCAAGAAACATAGCGAGAGAGAAATACATGGGAAACTGAATAACCAGAAAAACCGAACACAAGTAAGAATACACAGAACACAAATTCTAAACATAACAAGACATAAATGGTGCAGGACACAACAAAGGACAGGGAGCGAAGCAAGGAACACAAGGGATGGAGTGAGGGGCTGAGATCCTCCAATGCTTTTCCCTTAAGCAAGGATAGGATTTTTAACTGGAACATAGGGAGAGGAGAGAGGAACCGATATCCTCAGATGATCCAGGGAAAAGAGGGCAAAGGAAACATAAAATACTGACAGACATAAATCCAAGACTAGCCTAGGACTATAAGATAACAATTGGTGATGTAGTCACATCATATGGTCATAGTATTCTTAGCCCACCACTATGCCAAAGTACTCCCAAGTCCTAGCGCTAAACCCTGCCTACTGAATTTCTAATAAGCTGAAACAAAACATTAAATCTAAACACAGAACAGAGAAAAAATCATACCTTTAGACTGCAGACTGAGACCAACATAACAAACAGCCTGGGCAAAACTTATGAAGGAAACAGAAGCTGAAGCCAAGATCAGGACTGGAATCAAGGGGAACTGTAGCGAGACAGAGGATACTAAAGATAAGAAGCTCTGCAGCCTGGACTTGGCCTTATACATATACACACTGACAGGACACTAGAGTAAACACACTCACATATTGACTCCAGCACTATACATATACATACAAACACACTAATATTAAATTATACACACACTTACAGACTGACTCCAGCACTATACATATACACATTTTCAGACATGTATTCAAATTAGAAACCATTTTTTTTTAGCACATAAACCCCCTTGGGTCCAGGATAGACTTTGGTAGTTTTGTTATAGTTTATGTTTTTCTACATTATAATCTGACATAAGCCAAAAAATAAATAAATATTTATATAAAATATTTTTCTTAAAAGCTTTAGCCTTATCCAATACATATGGTTCTACATTCAGGTATACAGTTGAGCACTGACCCTACATGGGTTGAACAATGGTAGCAGGAGGCTCTGTATGCAACAAGAGACACGTGGTTGGCCTCCAGCTTCCATTTGGCAAACCGTACATTCCATATGTAGTTGTCACTCTAAGAGTTAAAAATACACTTTCTGCAGGTAAGCTTAACTAATGCTTTTAAACGCAATGTTGGAGACAATTCACTATAACTAGGCTGGTAGGTACTGGTAGGTACTGGCAGGGGCTATGAAACATTATTTTAGAATAGTGACTCATTGAATCATCATGTAATTGAACATTGTTGCATAAAACCTATTGGTGTATATGCTCATACCATATTGAATTCAAATGACAAGTGCCTTTAATCATGAACCACTTGTTGGAAAAAAACTAATACATAATTGGTACATTTTTACAGAACTCCAGCACATACTAACACAGACTAACAAAGCCTCAACAACATATTTACAGTTTTTAGGACAAGTAAACAATCAAATTCTGTTCCCACGTTGCTACCAAAAGTGCACAGATGGCATATTTTCCTTTGGTTTTGACATCTTGTATTTAACCTTAGGGGACATTTTAATAACTATAATTGTTTCAAAGCTAATGCTTAGCAATTTTGAACTTTGGAGTGTTAGATGGTTTGTAAGCCTTCACTACACTTCCATTTCCGCTATTTTCTCTTAATGACTCATATGAACTCAAAATTGGATTGTATAGAGAAATTCAATAACATTCTGTCTCTCAGAGTCCTAATCTAATCAGTGATCACAGCGTTAATAACTAATCCCCAAAAGAAATGTAGGAAAACATGCCACCAACCATCTTATTGACCTCATACTTTTAGCATTATTAGCTACAGAATCAGAAAAGTTTAAAATAAGTTTCACCTTACACTGAGTTTAATACCTGCAAAAATACAGACAACGTTTTAATGTCGTTTTAAGATCCCTGATATAGACAAAAAATATATGATAATGTGATTTTTCGCAGAACCTTTGTTTGACTGTAAAAAGGGTTTTTTTTACTTGTTCGGGGAAAGATTAAAAAATCTTTGTCCATACATTATCGCAGGGGTGTATTTAGTTCTTGCCGTACGTAAAGGGCAAGGGTCCCACATTGAGAGGGGCAGCAACCCACCACATGCTGTGACTGAGGAAGATGAGGTCTTCCAGCACAGATCTCTTTCATATGCATATGATACGATCTATTTTATTTTGAGCATAGCACAGGGGTGGGCTACACATCGACCAGGAATTTAAACATGCATAGGATAAGTATAAACCTATCTTAAATATGAGACAAGACCAAGGACTTACGACATTTTGAGTCACTAAAGTAGGGGAAAAAATCAGATGGGCTAAATGGTTCTTATTGTATTAAAATTCTATGTTTGTATTTTTAACCTGTATACTGCAAACTGGTGGCAAAATAAAATCTTAAACTGAAATGCATATTAAATGAGACAAAAACCCTGGCACTTTAAGCTTGGTGGCCGCCAAATGACATAAGTGCTCACTGCAGTATCCGATCTGATGCTGGAGGATTGGCGTTCTGGGGTGTTGGCATTCTGCAGCCAACTTGGCATTTCCATACCCGTTGTCATTGTTGTTGTGATATTTTGGGCAACTTTTTTGGTTCAAATACCACATTGAGCTGATTCTTTTAGCTCTTGATGCTAATGGAGTCTGGTCATCCATAGACATTCATCAGTCAGAGTGTTAAGCTGGGTGATTGAGACAGAGCTACTCTATTGTTTACAACAAGGCAGTGTGATAATGAGTCAGAGTGTCTAGAGTGATAACAAAGTGATAACTTACACAAAGTGCTAATATGCAGCCACCTGAAAATATTATATAGTGCAAAAACTAGAACTGTTAAAAAAAATATATATATTTTGAAAACATACTTTTAATCTGGTACTAACAGCTCACTACCCTGAGAACGTCATATGCAGCATGTACCCATCCGACTCTGTCTACTACATCTAGATTGCACAGAATTCCCAAAACCTATAGCACAAATACTGACAAAATACAGGGTGTTCTGATTTTGAGATTCATGTTAATCCCTTTCATTGGCAATGGCACCTTTTAATTACTACAGTCCCCTTATATTTGTCATAACGTTTGAAATCCCAGCTTCCCCACCTAATATTGTATTTGTCTTTTTTTCTCTCTTCCTCTTTGTGTCCTCCTACCTGCTCATTAACAGTTTCTTGTGTGCGGGTAAGCTTTTATTGTTCTGCACTGTGATCTTTTGAGATACATAGAATAAAAAAAACGAAATCACAATATTGAATGCGTTACCAAACTTCCTTTCAATTTTCCGCTCGATAATAGGGAAGATATTATAATTCCATTCAGTAGGTAAATGACTCAAACCTATTGACTGCAAAAAAAACCCCCAGGTCAATCAGAAGTTAATTAGTCATCAAATGTATCACATAATTACAATGTATCTTATAAGCATGGTTGTGGTATAAGGAGTACAAGGAGTAAGGGCTAACCGAAAAACCTTTTTCTTAAAAAAGGTCCAGTGGAGACCTGGGAGAAATCACTTAATTAATTCAAGGTATGCTTAACCATGATGGTAATGTGCAAGAAATTTGGTATGTCCAAGAGAATAACTCTATATTTATAGCACAGAAAATCCCTGCAGAAATATTAATTATCAACCACAAAGCGCTAGACTGTGCACACTCACCACGGAGTGCTGATAAAAATAACCTTTTATGTCTTTTGTAGCGTCACTCACTTCCAGGGACCTAACTAGATACCACAGGGCCCTGGTGCTTGTGAGTGCCACCTGAAGCTTATCAGTTTATCAGCTTATCAGTGACATCCTAACCCCCAAACATTCTGCCTGTGCCATCTTTACCCCCTAACAGCTGGTCTGCACCATCATCTCCCCAAACATCCTTTCTGGGCCTTCTTTGCCCCTTGCAACATACACTATGGCACATATACATAAACATATTTACACAAATTTACCCATGCTAACACACATACCCTTACTCATAGTAATTAACACACATGTGCACACTTATTCTAACACACTCTCTCTCTCTTACACCACTTATGTATACACATTCACAACACATACACATCCATCTCACACCACTTATCCATATATTTTCACACACACCTACGCATACATATCTATGCTAACAGACAACTTGTACATATAAACACTTTCACATACAGATTAATGTTAACACACTCTTATACATACACATTCATCCTTACGTACACTTATACATTGAGATTCATGCTCACACACATATGCACAGACATCCATGCTCACATACGCTCTGTGTATTGCTAGAGATTTAATGCTGAGGCTGCCATTCTCTGCCAGGCACACTAAGAGTCTTCACAATTGGGTTGATATAGCCGACTGATGTCCAGTGATAGGGATCTGCCCGTTCTCATAGCAGTACACAGGACTCAGTTATTGGGGATTCTTTCACTGCTTTAAATACATTTTTTGATGTGATATGTGATTCAAGCTACCACTTCCCATCTTCCCCTACGCTGCCAGGCCTTTGCAAAGACTGCTTTGGTGACTACCAGACTCTGAAACAATATTGGTAGAGAACATTGTTGCGTCCCACACATTTCTCCAGCTGTTTGGTTAATAATTTGAAAAGTGTTAACTAGTTTGAAGTTATTAATTTAGTTCTTTACTTTTAACAAATACGTACTATTACGGGACTTGCAAGATTCAACACAGTGACAGTGCAGAAAAATCAGATACCCCAAGTTGTCTGTTTTCCAAAAATATATGCTTTTCTGGTAGGTTATAAATTACCGTATTTGACTGCCTTTTTTTTCAATATTATTTAAAAAGTAATGTTATGTAAAGTATATATATAGATTATACATTTGAAAGGGTGTCAAAAGAAAGCACCATTTGTCCTTAAAAACACAACATATAGTTTGAGTACAATAAATATTAGTGAAACCATGGCTGAATCAACATATGGCTAAAAAAGATCCTGTCTTCAGTTAAATATCTCAATTCATGAAGGTCATTGCAATCATTTTATACTGACATTTTACTTAAAATGTTACTTGCATGTTTATTGTTTAAGAAACTTTGCAAATATTTTTTATTTACAGTTTATCTTATTACGTTTAAATTCTTACGTAATTTTTGTCTGTGATCTGCATTTTGTTTAAAATCAAGATCAAGATTATTGGAACCAGTATTCAGCTTTAATAAGAGGAGCATCATTACCATTGCTTCTTCTGCGTTTTCCATTTACCTCCTTAGGAAGCAGGGACAATGACTTTATTAAATGTGTGTAAAACAGAAAACAGTGTGTATTAAAATCTAGTGGTATCGTGTTCCATACAAAACGTCTACTACTTGACATCATGTACATAGTATTCCAATTCTAACCATGCCCATTTGGCTGTAATTTCACCTTTCCATGCCCTGCTTTTAAGCATCTCTAGATAATTGGAGAGAAAAAAAGGTCCTAATGTTTTATTTATTGCTGCTTAAGTGATTAATGGGTATAAATACAATATTATAATTGAATTGTGGAGTATGAAGAGGTTGTTTTAGTTCAACAGACACTTCTAAAGAATATCATTAATATGTCATGATGCAATTGCATTACAATTATATAACCCTCATTTAACATTGTTTGAAGTATACAGCCACAATTCACTATGTCATGTTTATAAATCAGTGGTAGATGTAGCCCGGTGTAACCACAGACACAATGAAAAATTGATTTTAGAACTGATAGAGTTATGGGATTAGAGACATCGCGACTTGATTATGAAGCTTTAAGGTTAAAGGAGCAAACATTCCCATTTTCCTTGTGGTTTCTGTGTCTTATTTCTTTCAGGATCATTGTTAGGCTCCCCTGTTGTACATGGACTTCTGCCGAGATATATTTTCTTTAAATCAGGGGATTCACCCATTTAGATTGATAAATGCCCAGACAAGTAAATCACAAATTTTGAAAGAGATAAACTGACACATTAAAGGGGGCCATGCTTGCAGGATTTAAGCAGTTGTGTATATTTTCTATTTTAATTTTAATGTAAATTTTCACTCCCCCTTATTCTAATACTGCTATGGTATCTGCTGTTGCTCTATAAATGTGATGTAATGAAAATAATAATAATAATAATAATAATATTTCAAAAGAAAGTATACATCAGTTTCTGCCAAGTCACTTAAAATGTATACATTTGTAGCAAGTGTGGTGATGTGAGTATTACTAGGGTAGTGATACTGTTCGGATACAAATTAGTAATCCATGTAATGCACAATTTAACAAGTGGTAACATGTTTCCCCCATATAAGTGCTACAATAGGTTATCTAGATTCCCTATTCTCTCCTCCCTTGGTGGCTTCTGTAATATTCTAGCAGCAGCCTGATAATCTAAATTTTATTGCCTTTCTGCCTTTTAGGTTGTGCACTCTCCTATTTTTGTATATATTTTTTGTGCTGTGCGTATTCCGGACCAAACCGTAGGGTTGAGCGGTCCCTCCTGCCACACAGTTGCCTCATTAATGGTGTCCAAGAGAAGGCTTTAAATAGCTTGAGAGTCTATTTAGGGTTAAAACGTGGTGCAGTCCCACAGATTCAGCTCCTTGGCAAGCAATATAGCCGTGAAACTTTAGATAGGATTCGCCAAACTTGGGGTACTTGGACAAAGTGGCTGTTTAATCAATATATGGCCATATAGTGTGACGGAATCCCCAATATTTATGCCTTATATTGTATTTTGAATGTATTCGCTGGGTATGTGCTGAATTCCTGTTTTTGTGGGCTTCTGTATTAAAATGCCAGAGACTTTCTATAGTCTAGGAAAGATTATATGTTCCTGTGTTGCCACTTAAAGCTCAACTGCACATTTTTTTTTATTTTTTTTTTATTAGCCTCTTATTTTAGCATGCATTTGGCCCTGATGCGCCACAGACAACAGTCATATGGAACGAACATCTCACAGTGAAACACCTCTTATTTAGCAAAGAAACCGAAATTAATGCTACAAACAGCGTTTACCTCATAAAATTATGACTTCAAAACATGTTACCCAAATAGCAGGTTTTTTTACAACTTGTGTCTCTATACGCAGCCTCATGTTAAAGACACTCGTGTTGATTTTTAGCTAATAGAGGCCTAAGCTATTTCACAGCAGCACAGAGCCTTTAATGTTCTCGTGTGACCTTACAACTATTAAAATATATAATTAAATCTGATCTCACAAGTGGAAATTAATAGAAAATTTCTACAGCAAAATAAATTAAATGTATCTGTCAGATCCACTGTTTCTTACAGACATCTGGTGTTAATAATGACAATCAATCTGTTCAAAACTCCTCATTTGCTGATTAACAAGTGTGAAAAATGTCAGGTTCAAAAGCCATGATGGTAGCAGTAATTTTAAGTCAAGACACGGAGGCGAATATTGTGCATTAACCCTTTCTTTACTCCCACACAGCAGCAAAGAAAAATACAACAGTAAATAAGAAAAACCAATAGGAGAGTACATATAATAACCCCTCCCACATAACATGCATCCCATAAAAGGGACACACATCCCAAGATCCTCCTCTTTCTTTGCTGCTCCCAGACAGCAGATAAGTATTCTTGATCTATATTACTTTTTGGTATATAATTGTTGAGGACTGTGGGCCTCTCCCTTGTGGGGTTGCCTGTGGTCCGGAGCTTCATTTTTATACTAATAT